>VXBT01004292.1:400550-693311 GCA_013400235.1 Oriolus oriolus | reverse complement strand
TTAAAAACCCGGGGTTTTTTTTTGGGGGGGGGGGGAGGGTGTTGGTTGGTTTGTTTGTTTTTGGGAGTTTTTTGGGGTTGTTTTTATTTTGTGGGGTTTTTTTTGCTTTGGTTTTGTTTGGTTTTGGTGTTGACTGGTTGGTTGGTTTTTTGTTTGGTTTTTTTTGTTGTTTTGGTTTGGTTTTTTTTAATGGAGTTTTTAACACTTCTAAGTGTATACACCCAAGTGTGCCAGTAAGCATTAAAAATTTTACTCGGTATTTGAAAAAAGCATCATGAAATGATCTTAGTGTTTTAAAGTCTCTTTCTTTGTCTAAGAAGTGACTTAAATTCACATAAATTCCATGTTTTTTTGCTTTTTGGTGACCGTGAATCACTGAAAGATGCATAGATTGTAAGCGGACAAATCATTATTTCTCCCTTTCAGTGCCTAATCAGTTTATAAAAATTCTGCTTATTCCCATTCTTGCAGCATTCATGCCAATGGGATATTTTCAGTGTAAATCTAATGACAGAATGAGATTTTGAATGCAGGGTGCTAGCATAAAATTTTGCAGTTTATGAATGAACCAGTACAGAATTCATTTAATTATCTCTGATTATCTCTGAATGATTCATCATATTGAAAATCTCTGCAGTTCTACAATTTCAGACAAGCAGATACCAGTCACTTCTAGTAGCTGATGTCAGAATTTCTGTTATGTTTGATTAGATCAGATTTCTCCTATGTGGTTATGGATACAAAGAAACCAAATTTGCTGTGGAAGAGGTCTGTGCTTCTTTTTTAGGTGATTATTGGGCTTTGCTCACATTTAAACTCGATTTCCTGTGGATATCTCTGTTTTCTATCTCACTGGATGTTGTGTCTCACTGTACATTTCCCCTAAATATATTGATTAAATTCATCTTTTGTATCCCTATTATGTTTATTTCTCTAGAAATTTCAAAACCAACATCTGATTTCCATATTTACATGAAGTGATGCTCACTTCCAAAATTGATAATATGTGTAGAATATGTTGCTATACAGAATGAGTTTTTTAATCTCTGTGTCTGTATTTTTAGCAAAAATAATGGAAAAAACCCCAAACATTAAAACCAAAGCCTTGAATAGCCGAACATTGCTTAATTATGATTGGGGATACTTAATGAGTTTTTTAATCTCTGTGTCTGTATTTTTAGCAAAAATAATGGAAAAAACCCCAAACATTAAAACCAAAGCCTTGAATAGCCGAACATTGCTTAATTATGATTGGGGATACTTAATGAGTTTTTTAATCTCTGTGTCTGTATTTTTAGCAAAAATAATGGAAAAAACCCCAAACATTAAAACCAAAGCCTTGAATAGCCGAACATTGCTTAATTATGATTGGGGATACTTAATGAGATGTCAGAGTGTAAATGTCTTGTCTTCAGTCTGTTAGTCATGAACAATCACTTTAAGATAAAGCAGAATAATTTTAGAGAAGTTACTGAGCCTCTCACAGGCACTATATGTACTCGGAGTTGGGGTAGCGAGGAGTCTGGCACTTAGGTTTATTCCACTTAGGTAACTTGGACTGAATCTCCAGGCACTTAAAGAAGTTTTTTGACTGTGTGGCTCTCACTGCATTATTCACAGGTTTGGAATGAGAGGTCACACTCTAAAAGATTATACTATATCCTTGACCTCTCTCTCAAGCATTTAGAAACCTTAAATTATGGACAAAGTGGAATCGCTTTTGCATTAGTAGTGAACAGGACAACCATAAATGCTGTGCATGTCACTTCTGAGTCCTTATTGATAATTAGAGGAAGACTCTGTGTTTTGGGAATGGCTTCTGAACAAAGTCATTTCTCACATGGTTTAGTAACACTGGCAGAATTCTGATCATCTTATTTTTGAATTGCTGTTAGGAGAACTCTTCTTAGCCTTTAGAAAATTCAACAAAATCTTCAAAAATGTCCTTTGGGTAAGATCTTTCATGCTTCCCAAGGTTTTGTAGTTGTTCTTGTCAGAATACTCGTGTAGTTACAAGTTGTTTCTTTTCATAGAAAGTTGAGGGAAATTGAAAGTTTTTCCCTTAATCTGAAGTGAATTCCAGATTTTTAAAGGTTTGGGGTTTTTTTATGCTATGCAGGATTATTAGTTTCCTGTTTGTTCTTAAGCTGTAAGTGTGATTGTAAAGGCATTATCACTATACGGTGCTTTTCTCAGTCCTAATTTTTGAAGCTATTATTTTATAGTCCTTCACTGAAACAACTTTGAATGAAACCATAAATGGGTATTTTATTGAAAGATTGAAAAAAGTATCTCTGTGACACGTAGTACCTGACATTAACTGCTATCAGAAGCAGGATTTTTCAGTTGACAGTAAATTGGAAACTGTTTATGACAATTGATATTAAATAGGTACAGGGATCCTGAATTACTGCAAAAAATGAGTTAGTGGGGTAGAAAGTCTTCCCACTAAGTGAGATTTTCCATTAAGCCACCTGTTACGAAACAGAGCTGGTTGTCCTCACTGTTTCAATGTTTAGTTTAATATATAAAATGTAAGATGATTGCTTTGAGGTTACAAATGTATTTCTTTATTTGAGTGGGAAGCAGCTCTTTTGAAAGCTTTGAATGGACTATTTCATTAAGAGTGAGCATTACCAGGATGTACCTATACTTTGGTCAAAGTCCCTCAGTTGAAGGACCATGATTATGGAGTTAAGAATAGCACGGGCATTGGAGTATAATCTAAGTCTTCATGCATTGTGCTGTTCTACTCAGCTGGTGCAGTCAATTTAAGTCCAATCAGATGTGTTTTGCAATATAGAGGTGGTTGTTGCTTTGAAAATTTGTTCTGCTCCTGTGGTTTCTTCTTTAAAATCATTAAGTGCAATTTTATGTAGTGCAAGTCCTTGTTTGGAGCTATTTACTGCTGCACAAAAGCTCTTATGCCAGCTGAGATTGCTCTTTGAGGGATGCAGTGTTCATAGCAGAGTTTATTTGTTGCACTGTGAGTGTGCAGAAGTCTTTAAAGAGTGGGTCTGAAAGAGGAAGCAATTTATGGCCTGTATTCTGAGAAACCAGTTGGGTCTGTCAGGGTGCTCTGTGTATTTTTCAGTTACTGTGTTTAACATTTACCTGATTATGGAAGTTTAATAAATTACCTAGTGCTATCATTAGTAGGATCTGATGCCTTTTCCTGGTCTTAAAATTAAGAGAGCTGCACACAGTTAAGAGGGAAAAAGGGTTTTACCTTGGTATTTATTTAAGGATCCTTAGGTGTGATGAAATGCACATCGAAATGCACCCCGATGTCCCCACCAAAGAAAATGGCCACCCACGATGTGTTGAGTATACAATTATATGCCTTGCAAATCAGCATATCTATCAAAGATTCCCCAATGAGGGACTCGGGTGAGACCCCCCCACCCAAGGGACCCTCCCCCTGGATGGGCCTATCTTTGTTTACAGAATGTGTTCTGGAGAGGACCTTGGTTTCTTTGGGCTTTTAGAATGTTTGGTCTCTAAACTTAACGAAATACTAGGTCTAAGGGGAGTTACCGAACTTAAAGAATTATAACTATGTAAGCTAAAAGCACAAGGAATATATAAAGCTATATAAAAGAGTGTATAAAAGGGATATAAGACAAAAGCAAAAAATCATCATGGCATCAGATCAAACTGATTTTTCTAGGGACGTGTTTCAACATCTCATTTTTGTCTATGAGAATAACAATGTTACTGCCATGTAGGACAGTTTATAAGATCATGAATGAGAGAAAAATATATTTTGCCACTGAGATGTGAGTACAGAAACATGCTGAAGTTATTTAAGTGTATGTGTCTGGGTACATAAATTTCTTACATCTCCATATCTTTCATACCTTTTTGTAATGTGAAGGGAGATAATTTTAATATTCAATGATGCATTATCGTGGAGCAAACAAAATAGCCTGCTTTCTAACAAACAGAAGGGAATGTTTTGCTACAGTAGCTTATTTCTCTTCTGAAGTGGAAGCACCTACTTCCAAATACACATTAATTATATATTGAAAGTAAAACTTCATTTTCATTAGGCTACATATGATTTTACTATCTTCCAGATGAAGAGTCAAACACTGACATCTTTAAAATGACTATTTTAACCATATTAAACCAAAATGATGCCTTTCATATTCTCATTTAATGACTTCAGTGATCCAGCTTTATTAAAACATTGGAGATATTATTTGATTTAGTTTTCAAAAGCATTAGTGGTGTGGTCAGTATGCAAAGGTGCATCCAAAGTCTTAGGACACTGACAGAGTCAATTGTATTCAGGAACTTCTTTATAATAAGCTGGAGATGAAGCTAAAGCTAAAAAGTTAGGAAGGGTATGAGCAGTTCTTTATCATCCTCTAGGTTTCTTCCTGCTGCAGCAAAGCATTTGAGCATTATGTGTGATTTAAATACTTAGGGGTTTTTTTAAAGGGACTTGAATTATTCATGTCCTTAAAATTAGGCATGTGTTTAACTGCTTGGCCAAAGGTGAGGCTTTAATTTTTCTAAAATTTCATTGTGAGCTATATTGCCTGTTTCATTGTAACGCTTGCGGGTTTCTCCATGAGGTCATAAAAATGTAAGAACATTCATATATTTCTGAAATTATGAGAAACATCATCAGTTGGTTCAGCTGAATTACTTGTCTCATACCGAGTCTTTTTTCTAATAGCAGTCAGTAGCAGATGTCTTGGGAAAGAGACTAAACTACTGTTTTCCTAACATAGCTCCACATTTTAACATAATTTTCTGTCTTTGAGCAGAGGAGTTAAGTTTTATCTTTATGTCTTATAAACGCTGATGGATTTTTTTTTCCTTTTCCAATTCCACTAAATAAATTTCTAAAACAATCTAAATTTTCAGTGTCCACAATATATTCTATCCATGAGTGGCATTATTTAGCAATGTAGAATAACAGAATATCCAAAGTTGGAAGATAAAAAGAATAAAAAAATAGATTTTTACTAACTAATTTGTTTTTCAATATTTTGAACATAATAGAATTAAATATGAACAAAATGCATAAACTTAAATATTGGTGAGGTGTTAATATTTTATAAGCTGTATAAAGATTTAATTAGTTACTTCATTTTGGATCTTTTTATCTAATGTACTAGATGAGAATATTTATTTATTTATTTACATATATGTGCAAACGTTTTCAATATTACTTTATATTCCTGCCCAAAATCCATCAATATTCAACATGACTAATTTGTGTCACTTTCCATTTCCTTGCTTCCATTAATGTGGAATTAAGAAATGAACACTGGCTCCATGGGTAATGATATGTACTAATAAGTCTCATAAGTATTCATACAATAAATGCATTTTAAGTCTTCCTTCAGATCTGTGGATGAGAATAAAATCTGTACATCAGTTTTAGCAAACCACTGTGATACAGCTCTCAGGTTGATGAGGCTGTGCAGTTAAATTGGGCTTGGAAATGTCTGTTATCCCTTAGCATGGCAGTGTTGGGTGTGTAAACCCAGTACTGCTCATAAGGAATTTATGTCTTCTGTTGCTCTCTCTCCCAGAAGCTTGTGGAGGTCTCCTGTGCAGTCCCAAGCAGAGCAGGGAGCTGATTCCTGCTGCTTTCCAGAGAGTTCTTTTTTCTCCTTGAACTGTGGAAAGAGCAAGTGTGGCAAGCTTAGCACCCTTTTCCTCAGGAACAATAGGTGCCTTCTGTGTTTGCCATGTGTGTCTCTGTTTGCTGAGGCAGATGTGCAGTGGCTTGTAGTGAATGACTTGATGTCTGGAAGGGCTGTTCAACCATGGAAATGAAACATTTCCATACCCAAAAAACAATAGCCTTCCTCGTAATTATAAAGTAACTTATTAATCTCTTCAAGTGAAAGAAAAGTTTAGTGACAAGCAAAGCTTTTATTTTGGAAGGGAGAAAGTGCAATATTTCCATCATTCCATGAGACTCTTTAGTGAATGTACAAACTGCTTAAGTACTTTGGCTCTTGGTAGTGTCCTGAAACTTGAGGATAAAAGGGGATTTTCCTCACAGGAATTCACTCTGCAGCATACAGTTCTACAGCTGGAAATCCATGTTCGCGTCTGTTCAAAAAGCCTGTTGACCAGTTTTAGATGAGAACTGTTAGAAATTTCTAGTTTTCTCATGAGATTGTCTGGGAAAAATTTAAATATGTAAAATAGCACTTTGTTGAATATATTGCTAATGTGTTTTAGAAAGAGATTGCATGGGTTTTGACATGTCGCTTCTGTCCTGATTGTAGTGTAGTCCATGATGAGAAAATTAAATACTTTTCGTACGTGTTTATCCTGAAATCTTTGGCTATATATAATTCTTGGTATAACCAGAACTTATATTTTCACGAGCCATCCCTGTTGTTTCGTGTAAAGCTGATATATTCTGATTGATAGGAAAGCACAAGCATTACTACCTTTTTTTCCTTTTTGCCTCCAAAAGGGCTCAAATCTTAACTGTTGATATTTAACAGTTATCTTTGCAAAATATAACAACTTTTTTCCTCACTGATTTGTCAAAAAAAGAAAACTTCTAAGGAAGTTATACACGTATCCTTAGGAAAAATAAACATCAAGTTAAGTCTAAAGAATTACAAAAAGAATTGTTTTCTTCTGAAATTAAAAAAAATATATAAGAGGGAAAAGCACTGAATGTATCTATCAGAGAATAATGTGTAGGAAACCTGTAGTCAGCAAAGCTGCTGCAGAACAGAATACAGAACATTACTGTTGTTTGATAGGTAATACTTCAGCAAAATATTACAGTAAGAGCTGCAGAATATGAACTTTTTCTGGAAAAATTTCTTGCCTGCTTTTTTCCCATTTCACAAGACAAAAGAGCAAATAATACTCTATTTCTCATATTAAGATTCTTGAAGGCGTATTTCTTCCATAGCATTGCCCAGCCTTTCACACATGCATCTATCAATGCTGGCAGGTTCCTAGTTTCTTCTGACAGAAAATACCATTTCATGCACTATAATGTTGCTACAAAATGCAAATTCAGGTGATATTCAACCAAGTCCATCATTTGTAAGCAACGCTGCATGTATAATTTTGATTACTGTAGTGAGATAGTTTTGCATTTTCAAATGCTTGTCCTTGCAAGTTCCACCGATTTTGGTCATCAGCATATATTAGAAGAAGGTAAAATGAACTCCAAAATTAAATTCAAGTGGCATTCTGGCATATGTTTCTTGTTGAACACTAACTTTATTACTTCACTAACCTGGAATAATGAAGGAATATTTGTAGGAACTCAATTGTCTTGATCAAAAAAAGACAGCAAACATCTGAGCAAAGCACCACTGAGTTCCCCTCCCTGCAAGGATTCCAACAGAATTTTAAAGATGGCAGTGACTCCAGGAAGTCTCAGACAAAGCTGATTTTAGAGAAAGAAATCTGATTTTTTTCTTTCAGTACTTTTTCCTGGTGTTTACAAGGCTGCTAAGGAAGGTGCTACTGAGGTTGAAATACACTTTGTTAGCTGTCAATAATTCATGATTAACATTTTCTTGGTGCTTCTTAACCCTAATAACAAAATGCTTCCACTCAGGGTTTTTTTTACATTGAAAATTGTAAATTAAGGGTTAGTTTTCTGGGCTTTGGTTTTTTGGGGGGTTTTTTTGGGATTGGTTTTTGTGTTGGGTTGTTGTTGTTGTAGTTTCCTTTTCTGTTGTTGGGTTGGTTTTTTTTTACAGATCTTGATCTAATGTATTCTTGTTACAGAATTTAAAGCCTGCTTTTACAGACACTTGATCTAGTTGGCAGTTGCCAGAGAAACGTAACATTCTGACTTCAGTATTGGCAGGCAAACAAAGGAGGAATTGACTGTCAAGTATTTTGTGTTTAAATATCATTATTATGGATCTTTATTTTGCAGTTTGGGTTGATTTTATTCCTGTCTGCGTTGGAACTAGTGTCTGTTTAAATGACAGACTGTAATAATTTGTAAATGCTGTCTGTATTAGAGTTATGACTTCCAACATCTTGTATACTGAAAGTACTTCATTTTTTCACAGTTCTAGTTCTCAATAGGAAACTATAGCATTATTTGTAGTTGTATGGATGGTGTAGGGTTGCCTAAACTTAAATATGAGTGTTTTAATGATTGTTGTGTTATCATTGTTTTATTAAGGATCAGGCCAAGCATTTTCACTTTAAAAATCCTTTAAATAGCTGTTGACTACATTACAAACCATGCTAGGCCTAGGTTGGCTTTCTTCATTTTGAGATTTTGGGGGTCTTTTTCTGAATCTGAAGGAAAGATTTTGAAATAATATTATATTTCAAATGTATGTTTGTACCAGGTAATCCCCAGTTTTTCAAATGTTAATACAGCAGACTTCTGATTGCAGAGGGCTATCAAACAGAGGGTAGTGAAAGCAACAGATTTCACCCTTCCATAGATAGTAATAGTTTTTTCGCAAGGATGTTGGTGGTGTCATCAGCTTTCAAGCAGCACACCTTTCTCAGCTGCATGATGCTTTGATGACCCACTGCAATCATGCACGATTGTAATATGGCAGGAAAGCAGAGCGGCGATTAAAATGAATGTAGAGAAATAAAAATGGACATCTATTTCATTAAAATGTATTCAAAATTACTGTGAGTTTCTGGGTGTTAAAGGTGGAGAGTTTCTCATTGTTCTTGCAGTAATAACAGGTATTTTTCCTCTTTTTGGTTGAAGCAAGTTCTAATAGATTTCACTGAAGTAGTAGTAATTTTCCAGTTTCCATTATGGGAAGCTGCACTAACCCAAATAGAATGAATCCACAAAATGCTCAATTTAATAAAATTTTTATAGCTTCCTGCCTTCATATAGACTCTGTGCTAGTTAAAAAATAGCCAGACGCTCCAGTGCCCCCCTACAGTGGAGCTATATCCATTATGGACCATCCATATACTTGAATCTCTTTGCCCATGGCACAGCTTGTTTCCAGAAGGCTGAAATAAGCATGAAGATGTTATTTTTTGTTTTGCTGGTGTTGTCTGGGTGCTTTGGCTCTGCAGAAGATGGCTAAAGTGAAAGGGCTACCAAGACCACCTTGGAATCAGTGAAAATCATGCTTCTAATTCACGTTGGAAGGCACACTGTCAGTGTCACAGTAAGAGCTACCACTGTGCGTTTCTAGTTGCAGCGTGTGTGTTATGTGTCCTGTATTTATAGCCATAACATCTGCAGGTTAAACTTTTTAAAAGAACAGCTAACCTCCTGCAAAACAAAGTAGTGAGCTGGTTACTATGCAGGATGGTTCTGCCATATATCAATATTAGAGCTAAATCGGTTCCTTTTTAGATGGTTAACCTGAAGTTTCAACTTCCGTTGCATTAATTTTCACACTTTTTGCGTGTGATAAATATACATGTCATAGTTTTTATCTCCTTTATTAATCTCAGAAGACATTCCAAAAGGTATTGTTACTTAATCATTCAGAAACTGTTGTTTCTTTCTCCTTTTATACATTGCCATTGTCAAGAAAAATACAATGGTTTAACTACTGTTGGAGGGGATTTTCTTTCGTGAGTGCTTCATAGTTAGAAAATGCTTGGCTTTGGGGTTTTTTTATTGGTTTTGTTCCAATTATTCAGCTCTATGTGCTACATTTGTTTGGACAAAATATCTTCTAAAAGTGGTGCATTATGACAAAATAGTTAATGACGTTTTCTAATTCTCTCTTTCTCACAAATGGAGAAACTCCATTACACATAATAAAGGATAAAATATAGACACAATCGAACAACACATTAGACAGAAGGCTTTGAAACTGTGTTTTCAGCAAAGGCTAGAACTGTTTGTTCATTTATTCTCTATAATATGCAGCTTTGAGTGAATGCCTACGCTCTTTACGGACCCAAAGCTTAAATGACAATGTGCTCTGTGTAAAACGTGGTGAAGATTGTAACCATTTTGAAGTGCATTTAGCTTAGTAACATGAAATATCAGTTATTCTCTAAGGTATTGTGTAGTTGTAGACCATAAACTTTTAGCCTGAATTAAACATCACAGCTGGTTGCCTTAATTTGATGCATTATAGCACAAATGTTTCAACAGCTTGACTAAAATGAACCATACTGCAAATTCAAAAGAAGAGCGAAGGTCAACGCACATGATGCCTAGTGATTCGCAAATTTCCTTTATTTGGATATATTAAATGTATTTTGTGGAATGTAGCATAGAGGAATGGAATTTGGCAGGGTAGAACAGATAGCAAAATGTGCTCAATCAGTTTTGCTTTAAAATAATGCAGTATAATAAGGAAGTCAAAATAGTACTGTCTCAAATTTTCATAAGGCAGTTAAAAGTAGAATATCTTCTGGATAGTTAAAACTCTTTGATTCTTTTGCACATGTTTGCATAGAAATATGTTTTCCATAGTTCATAATCCTGATTTCTAATCTGTCTATACTTTTAAACTTCCTTGCTTTTTAAGAATATAATATGGCTGCTACCTCCTTCACATTTAGGGGATTGCGTAGTCGAACAAGAGTCATCTAGAGATACCTAATCTGTGGCTGTGTTTCTGGTTGACTAAGAAAATGCATCATTCCATGTTCAAAAAGATCTGGAATGCAAAGCAGCTGCAATTGCTCCCTATCTCTTCAGTGTGAGTGTAGTGTTAAGAATTCATATCTCTGCGATAGAAAACATTGAATTGAGCTGCCACAAAGGAAATTAAGGTAGCCTGGGCACATTGCCAAATATGATGTGTTTAATACTGAATGCTGTAATTCTCTGTGGAATTCCTTTTCAAAATACACCAAAAATTCATATAGCTGGTGATTTATCTGTAACTGCACTTGGTGTACATTACTCTGTACAACATTGGAAAACATGATCCAGCAGCTTTCACTCACCTAAGCAGTAGGTAATTCTAAGTTGTGTGCGCTTTAGGGATTTGAACTGCTTCATACCAAAGATAATGACTTGTACTTCGAGGAGCAAGCCCTCTGGAGGCTTTAGATTGAAATAAATACTGGCAGAAATGTGTTGGTTCAGTTTGCTTCTCTGCATTGTTTTCTGACTACTACCTTGCTTGTCTGAGTCAGGTTTGTGCTAGTGGTATTTCTTATAAGAAATGTATTCTTATATTATTATATTAATCCAGAGATTTAGAATATCTAGTAAAGTTAGTCTATGTTCTTCCTTCACCAAACATCAAAGTTTTAACCATGCCTTTCTCATCATCTGGTCTTCTGATCTAAATTGTCAGTATTCTGGCATCTGTGGTACCTGTATTGACCCACTGAAATATCGCAGTCCGTACAGGAACTCTTTTGTTACCAAGCAAGGTCCCTACAAGTCCTGTTGCTGGGAGGTCCATGCAGCCACCAGCTGGCGTTCTTGGTAGAGTACCTTTATGTATGCAATTAATAAGCAGTGACTGTATCTCCTTCATTACCATCTTTCATGGCTCCCTGAACTCCCAGATACTTATTTTAATATTTTTTTAAGTTTTTTTCTCATTATATTAGAGCGACTTTTTTAGTTTGCTACTTCTATGCTTTATTTCTGCAGGCCTGTTTCTTTGCTCTTTGAAAAGTAAGTATGGGTTTTATTTTTCCCCAGATATGCCTTTTTATGTGAAACTTAAGAAAACGTTAAAATCTTATGATTAGATGATTATCACTGTGTAACAGTGCATAGCAGGAATAACTATTGAGAGACTAAGACCCTCTGACTGCAAAGTAAAGCCTCTACTTCTTAAACTGCAAGTGCTTGCAAGTTTATCTTTCCACATTAATACTGACGTGGTATTAGGAATATGGCGGTTAAATTACTTTGTCACTTGTGTGCGATTAAATACGGGTTTTTTTCCTGTTTTACACCTGAAGCTCTGATGATGATGATGATGATGTAGTGATTTTGACCGATGGTGTTTGGATTCACACTGTGGTGCTCAAGCTGAAATGTGGTGCAAATTCAGTATTTACAATATATCAACCATAATTGGCTTCAGCCTTTGTAGATTCAAGACTTGTTGCCATAACTTGAATTAATGACCAAAGGCACTGAAACGTTTTCAGTCTGATTCTTCTAACAATTTTAATCATAGAGAGTGTAATTGAAAGTTACTGTATTCATAAGAAATACAAGGTAAATTGATTAAATTGAGTAGTTATTTGATTGACTATTTCAGTCTACAAAAGAAAAGAAGTAATGTCTGCTAAATATTTTTGTAAATAAAAATAAACAAACTGATATTTTCTCTGGAAATAGTTTCATTCTTAAAGCAACTATTCTTCAATCTCCAGGATCTAGTTTTCATAGTATTTTTTAAAATAGCCTTCATTTTTTGCAACTTAATTTCTTGTATTTGTGTTTATTTTTTTAATGCCTTAACCTGAAGCATCAACACAGAAGTATTCATTAAATTTAGTTTTACTTGACAGGTTGACAGGAGCAATTGTTCCTCATTGGCTTTTGAAAACTTAATTCCGTTGGTGAAATTATGCTGTGCTGTTAATATGTAAATGTTAGTTTAGTCAGATGCTATAGTAAGAGAAGTACTTAAACCAGAAGAGTGGAGAAAAGGGAGTTAAGAGCGTGGATTGATCATAGAGCCAAGTTTTGGAGACTTAAGTGCTTGTCTTGTCGTATGTTTTTATTCTCATTAAATTTTGGTTTCTGAGTCCTTACCTTGAAAATTGCATAAGTCTTCAGATGTAACTGGTATTTGAGTGCCTCCTGGAAGTTAATACAGGTGCATCCAGCATTTGAAAAATGGGTTATTTATGGACTTACCACCTTAAGCCAGAACTGCATTATAATAAAAACCAAAACAATCAAAGCCCCAAACCAAAAAAACCCCAAAAACCACCCCCCCCACACACCCCAAAAGACCCATCCTAAAACTGTACAGTTTTGTTATCTGTTAAAAAAAGTGCTTTAGAAGTTTTGGTGCTGTCATGGTTGCTTTGGAAATGTAGAGCAAGACGTCCTAATCAAGAAGAATAGTCTAAATGACAGTCATTTGTAAGAAATTAATTTTTATTCTTAAAAAACCTGTCTCTGAGACTGGGCACAGATCTTTATGTGCTGATCATAGGGAAATATGGTTGAGTACAGTCTTTTCTTCACTAATAGGTTAAGGTGATCACCAAAAATTTGGTTTTATTTAAAAGATCAACACTTACATTATGGAGTCTTTGAATTACAAGCAAGTCCATCAACCAGATACGTGAATTTCATTTTGATAGAGTCATTTTACAGTGAAGAGAGCCATATTGTTCAAGTACCTTTATCCCAAAGAGATATGTAAAAGCTATTTCTAGAAGAAATATTGGAAAGCAAGGATATCCTATTATCACTTAGCTCTGCCACATATTTTTAATAAGCTGGCTATTACAGTGATAAGTGAAAAATTCAAACCTGTTTCTTTTGTGGGATAGAATTAAGAAGTACCTAAGTCATAATATTGTTTATGTGACTAAATTATGGAAATATAATTAGAAAACCTTGAAGGAAAATGAAGGCTGCAAAGTAAAGCACTCCCATGGGAAGCACTGAAGACTGGCTTTGTTTCTGCTCATGTTCTTGCTGACAGTGATAAAGTTTCCAGGTACATGAGCCACCTTCCTGCCTCCCCCCTGCTCACCCCAGCCCCTAAAAGAGGGAGAAGTTAATCTTCAGATGAGAGTTTATTGCATTTAATATAGTCATTGTACTCTGTGTAGTTCAGATTTTATTTCTTGTTTTTTGCCAAATACAAAATGTATTTTCTTCTGATCTAAGCCTTGGAAATTTCCCCATTCTTGCCAGTAATTGCTGATGGAAGATGGAGGCCTTAGAAATAAATTAAAAAGTTGTATTTCACATGGATTAATTTTTTGATGACAAATTAAACACTTAACCCCAAAACAAAACAACAAAATTCCCAAGATAAAATAATTGTTAAGAAAATAAAATGAGAAGGCTGAACTTCATTGAAACTATTGTTGTGGGAAAACTATCCTTTTTGGGAAACAGTAAATGTTGCCCAGTGTTTTGAAAGGTTGTTACTATTAAGGGAAGAATAAGAGGGCAATGTTTATATGATGGTGTTCAATTAAACAAACGAGCAAAAACCCAAAATGAAACACAAAAAAACACCCAGGATTTCGAAAGTAGTAACCTTTATAGTACTAAAACTTACGTCTATGACATACAAAACAAAAGTTTGACAACTTCCTTCTATATAACTGAACTTACTTTTTTTTGTTTTGGTTGTTTTCGGTGGTTTTTTTTTACTTCATTTCATCTTTGGAACCTGATTCACTGGAATATTTTGTCTGAACTAATGTCTGACTGTACTTGATTTCCCACAGGTCCCAAAGCATTTTAAGAAATATGTTTCTACTACCACATTGTTTCACATGTAGAAAATAGTTTCATGGTAGATTACAAGGTCTAGACAACTGATTTTGTGACATTCTAAATTGTATAAATAATAATATTTGCTGAAGCATGCAGGAGGTTGTTACTGTTTCTCTCCAGATTTTCCACAAAGGTTTTTAGTTTGATATTACACTGAAGTATTCTGTCACTGTGCTTGTGACTAAAACATGATGATGTGCTCATGGGTCCCTTTTGCAAAAGAAGTCTAAAGGGTATCCATTATTTTGGAGCTTCCTTTTTGGATGGGGAATGGAGTGATAAGCTGGATATGCTAACCTGACAGATTGTAATGACACAGTACACTAGGGGAAATCAGAATTACTGTTCTTTCAGAGTAGCATCCTGAGACTACCACTCAGTAACTTTAGGGAACAGAAATTCAGAGATGGATAAAGAAACCACCTGTCTAAAGCAGTCAGCTGAAACACATGAACAGACAGAACAGAGGGGAGTATATGAACTGTGTGACCTGTACTGCAAGGCAATTTGGTGAGAATCATTGATATAGAACATTGAATTTCTGGTGACTACCTTTCTGAACTGCAAAATGAATGAAAATAGAAGAGGAAAGGGTATCTCAGAGAGAGGTATGGTACATCACATCTCCTTTCCCTTTTGACCTTGAATCTCTCATTATGTCCAATTTAAAGATTTCCCTGGAAGTGTAGCATCAAAGGCAATGCGATTTGCAGCCTTTTTTTTTTTTCTGCCTGAGAATGGATTGCTAAAAATGTGTGTTAAATTAAATTCAAAATCTTTGGGTTTTTCTGAAGTGCAAAGCAGATACTTACATGCTACCAGGTATAAATTAAGTAGTTGAGACTGTTGTAATACTGATGTTACAGTCATATGAGGTTCTGCAACATTTCTTTTGGACACTGTAATGAAATTTTCCATCATTTTGCCCTCTAGCAGTAAAGGCACAGTGCTGCTGGTACATGCAAAATTTCATTCCTCTTGTCTGGGGCCACATCCACTGCAGAGTGCATCTCTCCTGCAGGCTCACAGTTAACCAAGTGTGGTGGGCTGACCGTGGCTGGGTGCCAAGTACCCACCAAAACTGCTCCATCACTCACCCTCCTCAGCTGGACAGGGGAGAGAAGGTGTAATTAAAGGCTCATGAGCTGAGATAAGGACAGGGGGAGATCACTCACCCATTACCGTCACAGATGAATGGACCTGACTTGTGCAAGTCAGTTTAATTGACTCTCAATCAAATCGGAGTAGGATAAAAACAAATAAAATCAAATCTTCAGAAAAGCCTTCCACTCACCCCTCCCTTTTTTCCAGGCTTAACTTTGCTCTGGATTTGCTCTAGCCCCCTGTGACAGTATTGTAGGGGGGCAGGGAATGGGGTTGTGGTCAGTTCATCACACACTGTCTCTGCCACTCCTTCTTCCTCATGCGGAAGCTTCCTCACGCTCTCGCCCTGCTCCAGCATTGGGTCCTTCCCCCAGGGGACAGTCCACCAGCTTTTTCATCATGAGTCCTTCCCACGAGCTGCGGTTCTTCACGAACTGCTCCAGCATGGATCCCTTCCATCGGGTCTGGTCTTTCAGGAACAGACTGTTCCAGGGCCATTGCCCCATGGGGTCACGGGTCTTGCCAGCAGACCTGCTCCATTGTGGTCTCCTCTCTCCATGGGGCCACAGGTCCTGCTGGGAGTCTCCTCCTAGCACAGGCTTCAAACAGAGTCAGAGACTCCTTTGGCCATCCACCTGCTCCATCATGGAGTTTTCCATGGGCTGCAGGTGGATCTCTGCCCAACCTTGGACCTCCACAGGCTGCAGGGGCACAGCTGCTTCACCATGGACTTCATCTCAAGCTGCAGGGGAATCTCTGCTGCAGTATCTGGAGCACCTCCTCCTCTCCTTCTTCACTGACTTTGGTGTCTGGGCATACATATATATCTAGTGAAAATTTATAAGAAATGTAGTCTTTTGCCACTTTGAGCCATGTAGGGTCAGCATGCCGCACAGGGCTCTATTTTTTCCTGCCGTGATAAGCTAAGGAATCAATATCGACTAGCTTCTAGGACAAGGTCTGTAAAAGATTCCATTTCACCTAAAGCATTCTTACCTGTCTCTTATGAAGCCCTGTATGGTAAATGTGCCAGCTCAGGGGACAGCAGATTAATGAAAAGGGTGGTCTTAGTTTCTCTTTTGAGAACTTGGTAATGCAGGAGTGTGTATTGACAAGGGGCATTGGCTGTGTCCTCCACATTGACCTATTTAATGTCCCAGTCAGCTAAATTTTTTCCTTAAAATCTGAGCTGTGCAGGCTGTTTGGCTGAAGGCAGGGGAGTTCTGGCAGTGGGGAAGATGTAGGAAAACAGGGTGAAGACTGGTGCCGTGCAGTGTGATGGAGGCTATGCTGCTCTGCCATTAGTGTGACCGGGAAGTCCTGTACTCAGGATGATACTGTGGAGTCCCAGCTGCACACACAGCTGTAGCTCCACTCTTGGTTGCAGGGTAACTTCCTGGAGCTTGGCCAGGTGAAGGAATGGAAACATCCCGTGTGAGGCAGTGGTTGGAAGAGGAAGCAGAAAGTGAGGGATATCACCCTGCCCTTCGAAGGGTTGTTGGCCTTAACTTAAAAGTCTAGATTCACATTTAGGATATAATATAAAGCAAATGTACTCAGTTTGTAAGTTATCCTGTGATGGAGAAAACAGGTGCTCTCCTTGCTGCGGAAAAAAGAGAAGAAGGTAAAGAGAATAACAAAGATGCTGTGTTTGTATTTTCGTGCCTCAGGATGTTCTAATGCCATGAAAGTATCAGTTCAAAGGTAACTTCTGCAGTGAAGTGAGTTCCATTTTTTGTCCCCTCTGCGACACCTTTACTTTTGCAGAAAGAGCTTTGAAAAAGGTGGCAGCCCTGGCACTTTAAAAGCCAGTTGTGACTGCCCCTGAACTGAAGTTACTGCAGTGGGGAGAGACCTTGAGTTTAAGGGTTGCACGTATCAGAGAATGAAGTCTAAATGGAAGAGCCAAGTGTCTCACTGGCAGAAAAAGAACAAAGGTTATCAGTCATTTCGTAGCAAGGAAAGAAAGGATCAGGAAAAGTAAGGAAGGAACAGGTCTACAAGGAGGTAACATGAGTGGAAAGCATGGAATACAAGAGATGGTCATCTCCAATCTCGTGCAGATGAAAAGAGGACTTGAAGTCAAATGAATAGAACTGGGATTTTTGTGTCAGAATTTTAGCTTTCTAGCATTTGAGTCCAGTTCTTAACTATTCTGTTCACTGATAATGAGGAAGCTGGACATGCAATTTGCGGGGGCGCGGGGGGGGGGAGGATTGTGTTGCTTTTTTTCCTTTTCCTTTTTTTTTATCAGTAGAATAAATGTGTTATTGGGTTTCTTTAATAATGTAAAGATTACACGAGTTACACCAGCCTAAGAAAGCTAAGCTTGAATAGTACCACCTGAGCCAATGAGAGACCAGCTGCAGGACTAAAGATGGTTATCTGAAGTTCTCTTATGACCCCAGTTTTTATATCCACTGACAAACGAATGATTTCTTTGTGTTGCCTATTCCATGTGTTTTGTGTAAGTTCTTTGACTACGTGATGTGGTTTCCTTCTAGTTGAGAGTCTGTGTAGTGACCTCCACCAGGACCAGTAAATAAACAAAACAGCTAATGGAACATTCTATTCTGAGCAGCAGAATATATGGATATGAGTGGAGCTCAGCTCAGCTGAATAATAGGATCCAATATCCTGGAAGATCTCTGGGGTGCCTCGGGAAAACAAGCTAAGGCCAGAGTACAAATGAAATGCACTCAGAAGAACAGAAATAAGGAAAATTCACCTGTTTGTAATGTCTATCATAGTCACTGTGCTAGAATAGGAGACTTAGGCTGCCAAAAACTATGTCTTTCACAGGCTGGGTGCGATTTGGGCACTTCAAAATCAGTCGTTTTCTTTATTTCTGCTTGTATGCATATTCTGACAGGAAAGCAAATACTGTCTCTGTAAGTGATGCTAGAAAAGCCAGTGTAAGCAGAATAAACTGAACATCTCTTCCTAAGAATATTGAACACTACATCACTTCTCAAGCTTTCCACTCTTTATGTAGAGTGCTGCTTGTAAATAACAAGTCCAGTTTTCTTCTGCGGTATTTCTTAAACAGATAGCTAGAAGAACCTGAAAGCTTAAGACAATCTACTTGAGAAATTCTGTGGAACTCATGAAAAACTCAGCTATTTTCCCCTAGAAGACAAGATTTCTGATAGTATCTGTGCTTTAAAACCTTTTTGCTTGGGTAATTCTATTTTATTTTCTGCTTTTGTATTTCATTTTTTATGCAATTTGGAAATAGACGTGTGACAGCCTTCTGTAAATGATTCAGATTTGGAGGAATGAGACTCTTGGTTGCTGTGAATGGAATAATATGCCATAAATGCTCAAGACACAACAATGTCAAACCTTCTGTGGTTATGAAATAGGCAGCAGTCTGAACCAGTTTATTCATATACATCTGACTTTGAGAGTTCACTGATGTTCTGAGTTGTTGGTCTGTTGAACCAGTTTGAGTTTCAATACCAGAAAATCAGGGAACAAATCGATTGAATGATTGGATGGAAAAAAGCCCCCAAAAAACCCCAGAAAGACATAGTCTAATTTGCATTCTGCAAAACCCATTTAAGGAACAGAGCAAAATCAAGATTTTTACCTTTTTTGACTTTGTTAAATCATCAGTAAACAAAAATGGGCTGAGCTTTTTGCATGGCCTACACTTAATGACTGTAGGTGATATTTGATTCCTAAATCCACAGATATCTTAGAGAGGACAGTGCAGGACGTTTCTGAAGAAAACAGAAATCTGAACCAAATAGCAGTAGTATGGTGTAGAAGCAGAGGTTGCTGCTCCCAAAGTCTCACAGATAAACGCTTTTGCTGCTAGCTTTTTGGATGCACCTTTAGAGGGTCTTTTGGAGTCTCTTTTCACTTCTGTGTTAATAAAACACCTATTTCTTTAGCTTGTTTGATAACTTCCATTCAGTTTCAAATTTTGAAAATTTATAGAGAGCTGCCATATGGCTCCCAAAGAGTTATAGGTTAAAGTAGGTTGTCTGGATTTCTTTTAGATTAAACAGGTGGGTTTTATTGTGTCTACACAAAGTATCTTTTAGTTATTAAGAGACAAAGAACAACTGGATGAAAAGCAGAGGAAACCAATTTTCTTGTCCATTGAAACAGTATAAGCTGGGTTCTTGGGAGTCTGATGTCGCAGTATTACAAAACAGAGTGGATTTGGATTAGTCTTTAGAATATGAAATAAGAAAAACTGTACTGGGTCAGTTGCGAGGGTTTATCCAGCCCTTCAGCTGTCTGTCTCCAGCGGTGGCCACAAGCAGCTGCTTTCAGAAAAGCTGGCATGGAAAGAAATGCGATATTTTCTTCTATGCTCTCCCAGTCCATCACTTTGCAGCTCAAGGGATCTCCTGAACTGCTTTTTGCCTGTTTATTTATTAAGGCCCAAAGGATCTCTGCTGCTCGCTGGAGCAATCCAACTGGACTGTGTTTGTAGTTTTATAGCTCCATCTTCTACTGCAGCCATTCATTGCATCTTTTACCCTGCCTAGTTTGAAAGTGCTTTTGTTTCAAAGCTGTCCTTTTTTTGTTTACATTTGGGTATCAGAGGGAGTCCCTGGTCTTTGGCCGACTGACAGATTCATCTCTCTTCTGCATGTGTTGAGAAATGAGGCATCTTCCTAGGCAACGCTGGCTTATCTAAAAGCAGCATTTGCAAACAAATCCTTTTTTGATAGTAGGTAAGCATTATGAGCTGAGACGGCACTGGGACAGCATTAAAAACACTTGTGAAAATTTCAGCAAAACAATTTTATCGACAATAGTGTACCAACAGGCTGATTATGAGACAATAAAGATGGTTTATTTGGTAGAGTGAATTTATGTTACAGTATAAACTGACTATTAATGTTTTTCCAGTGCTTTAGATTCACCTTCATCTCTTTTTCACTTCTTATATTCTGAGGCAAAATGAGAACTTACTCTTCTTTTGTCTGAGAAACTCTATAAGAAATATCAAGGTGTCTCTTTAGACTTGTATAATGTAATTATTATGTTTTTATGAATATATCATAGTTTCAGTTGTGATTTCCCCTCCTTGAACAGTTTTATTTGACAGCTGCTTTATGGTCATGATTATAAGTCACCTTTTTTGGTTTGATTGCAGCAGCAATCTGGGGACCATAGCAACGTGTTTTGCTTATGAAATATGTCAGTGGGCAATAAAGGTCTAGTCACCATTTCCTTAATGGTGAGAAATTATGTTTTTAAAAGGAAGAAAAAAGGACAGATCTTTTTTCAATACTCTTTCTTGAAGATTGTATAATTCTTCTGGAAATAATAAGAAAAATCTTATTCTGATCTTTGTGCAACAGCTGCTTTCTGCATATGCATCATACCAAAAACCTGAATGTAATGGTTACTTTCCTTGTACAATATTATACTTTTTATTATCATTTGCAGCTACTTGGAAAACTCCAACTTTTATATGATAATGAAAATGCTTTGCTACCTGTTTTATTAGTTTCACCAGTTGAAGTCAAAATGTTATTACTGAAATGCTTGACTAAGTCCCAGCATCCAAATGGTTTGCTGTAGAATTTGCAGCAGTCTCACAGCTCTCATGAAGTCAAACTCTCATCACTGGGGAAGTTTCTGAATTAATTAAAGACTTGTTTGAAAGGAAATTGATATGCTCCTCTCTTCTGGATTGCTTTGGTATTGTAAAACTGAAAGAAAATTTTGTTGTCTGGTCAAAACTATTCTGCTTAGACAAAGCAGTACAAAGCTGCTGAAAATTACTTGTGGGCCTTGGTTAGATGTGCAATAGTATTTGGAATACCTGATAATGCATATTAAACTGTGTTGATTTTGTCTTATTGAATTGAATACGATGTGCTTCATATTTAATTTTCAGTGTCTCAGTTGAAGTGACTGGATAAGAATGGAGGGCATGAGTGATGAACCTGAATTCACAGTAAAAAGCTATCACTTTAGTAACATTCCAGTGTCAATTACTGGCAAAAACCATGCTGTGGCTTCCCCTGAGAGAAGGTTCACAAAGGGTAAAAGTGCCTTTTGGTCCTTGCTTAAGCAGTTAATTGCCCAGGAAAAAGTCTTTGCAGTGTGAGTGCCTCGTGTAGTGACTGAAGCTTTTTTGTGAGCTCTACCACTAAATGCTTTTCTAAGTATGCCTCCTTAGTCTTTTATTGAAGCTCTCTGTTTCCCTATGATTCTCCATGCCTCACTTTCCCATACAATCCTTACAAACCCTTCTGGGCTCCCGAGTGTTAGCTGGGCAGAAGGCACTACGCAGCTCTCTGCTGGTTGCCTGTGGGCTGACTTTCAGCTTGTGCTGAAGCCCCTTGCCAGCTGAGTCCCTTCTTATCTGTCCAGACAGTGGTTTTCATGAAACTCTGTTGCTTGGACCAGTTAGTGCTGACCACTGTAAAAAAATAATTAGAATGACAGGCAGCATGATCACTTCCAGCGTGTGCATTTGAATGTGCACGTGAGTGCAGGACAAAAGCAGCTCAAGGAGTTGTCATCTTCTGACCATGCTGAACCCAAACTGATGGTTCTGTCCAAAACACCTGCCAAAATGTACTAATAATTTATTGACTAATTGACATAATGTCACAGGGGGAGCAACTCAAGAGTGGCAGCTGTGGGTTGTTTTCAGCATTGCTGCGTATATTTACAATGATACAGGGATTATATGTCGTTGATATCAGTGAATAAAATTCAGCCTTATTTAGCACAGAGATGGGTCCAGGGATTTGTTGATTTCCATGGTGGCAGCAATTATATGATTTATGTGATTATTTTTCTCTATTCATTTGATCAACAGATGATCAAAATCTGCCCGCCTCATGTGATTGCTGGTGGGACAACTCAAAAATGGCCCTTTCATTGCGTTTGTACTGTATGTTCCTAATGCCACAGTCATGAATCTCATTCCCCAGGACAGCAATCTGTAAAAATTGTTGCAAATACTTAGCTGTATGAGGTTTAATTAATGCCAGAAGCCTTCAATAAACAACAGTTGCAATTTGGACTGTGCTGATTTAATGATTCTTGCACTCTGTCTAATGCACGTTCTGTTAAATCTCTGTGTCAAGTGACTGACACTGATGTGAGTCACATCTCACCAATGTCCCTGTGTGCACGGAGGCAATGGAAACCTCAAACCAACAGAAATATTTGAAGTATTTGACAGGCAATTCACTTAAATATCTTCACTTAAAGGCCTAAAGGATGGTAGCATTTCACATGCTAGGTAGGGAAGAAAAACTTAACAAAAAGTTAACTAATGCCTTTGATAATTTCAAAAGTTAATAAAACAGTTTGCCTAAGTAAAACCTTGTATTAAATCTTTTGCAGAATCATCTATTGGTAATGCTAAAGGATTTTCATAATGCTGTTAAGTTGTATTGCATGTGTCTAACCAGAGAGTTTTTCCTTTGATGAATAGTGATAGTCACCAAAAAAAAAAAAAACCCATGGAAGAAATTATGAAAAAATAACCCCAACCCTTCCAAAACAGATGTTTTGGACAGACTGAAATTCTGTTTGTGTACCCATGCAGAACCTGGCAGTATTTAAAGTCATGTACACCATAAAAGTGATAAATGTGCTTGTTCTGAAAAGGGGTGAAGGAAGAAAAGTTATAAACAGTCTTAACTCAATTTGTAGGTTTGTGTCCATTTACATGTTAGCTTTGTGTGTGTGTGTCAGCACAACTCTGCCAGCTGAATCATGAGCATACCACCTAGAGGTGATGTTGTGGCAGTATATTTCAGTGAAAGCAGAAGGGCAGGAATAATCTATCTAATCCATTTTGTCCTACTCTAGGTTCTAATTTCATTCATGCTAGACCATGAGAAAGGTACTGTACTACTCCCATGAGACAAATATTTGAAACAAATGTTTATATCCTTGTTTAAGGAGTAGGATTTTCTAAGTTGCAGTTATTTCTGAAAAACCTGAACATGAGTTTGCAAGCAATTTAATTAGAGACTTTATGTCTCATCTCCATTTTCAGCTAGTAAACATAAGAAAAGCACAAGTTAACTGGATTTAAACCTGCTTCTTCTTGATGATCAAGTACTTTAGAGCTGATGGGTCAAAAATTGGTGTGTATAAAGCCATTAACTTGTTTCATATCTTAAGAGGGGCTGTTCAATACTGTTCACTTAACTAAATGAGAGCGCTAATTGAAGAGAATCCCACTGCCATATTTGTGATATCCGTTTAGATAAAAATGCTGTGTAAAATTGCTGTGAATCAATGGTGTACAGGTTGGATCTTTGAACCCGAATGCGTAGCTCTTCTTTGCAGCAATCTTGCAGTTCAGTGTTGTACTCAATAATCCTCTGCTGTGGGCTCTGAGAAGGTAACTGAACCCAGAAATTCCTCGCTAAAGTGAGTGTGTTGAATTTAATGGTGTGAGGAAGTCTGCTTTTCCAGGACATGAGATTTGGCCTACATGTTTATGCAGCACTCCATAACTCCTCATGTGGCTTCACGTGACCTTGAAAAATCAATCACTTATTGTCTATTTTTCTTCAAATATTTGTGGGATGATCAGGTTGGTGGTGTTAATGTGGGTTTATTTGTGTTTTGCTGCTGTAAGCCTTGGTGTCCCAGTATCACCATTTCTGATTTATCAGTCTTGGATAATACTGTCTCCTCATCTTGTCTGCTGGGTGTTTTAGATTTTGGGACAGGATTTTATTCATGTAGGTGGTCCTAGCAGTTGGTGTAGCAGGATAATCCAAGGATATATGTGTTGAGAGGGGTACACTTCTTTATTCGATGAGCTACTATAAGGCTTTGTAATATCTCCTTGGACATCTGGGTGCAACCATAACACAAATTAAAACTAACAACAATGCTTATTAAAAGTTGAGGACTATTTGTAGAGATAATTTCTACATGAACTTCTATGCTTGATGTGTCAGCCTTTTGAAAGGTTATGGCTGCACAGCTGCTTGTTTTTCCTTTCCTTCCAATAACTTTCTCAGGTCTTGGTTTTTGTTTTTGTTGTTGGGGTGTTAAGATTGACATCCCTTGTTATGGCCATATTATTCACAGAGTGTGACCGTATAAATTTTTTATTGCATTACATTATTCAAAGCACACATGGCCGTGTCTGGGCCATATGTGAGTATGTGATTGGTTTTTTTTTTTATTTTTTTGGTTTTTTTGAGATTTGATCACTAGACAAAGTTCCTCTATATTTTCAGAGACGTGTTTACATAGACTTACATCTGAAAGTAGCCGTGGGTGACATAATCAGTAAGGGAATGACAACTTTCAGATCCAGATTTCCTGAATGACTGAGGGATAGAAATAAGCAGTATATGGTATTGTTTTAAAATATAAATTATAAATTGTAATAGCAATTTAGCATTCTGTTGATGCAACAGATAAAACAGTAAATAATTAATCAAAATACATCTATTGTTAAAAAATTCTCCTGATCCAAGAAATGTAATGGAATTTTTTTTTTTCACATGGAGTAAACAGATATCTCCCACTGTTTAATGCTATATTTTAAAGCACCTTCCCAGGATGCTTTTGAAAAATAACTTCAAAACTCAGGTATATTTGCAAAATCATTGTTCTGAAATTCTGAGATGGTCTCACATACCTGTAAACGTTTAGTTTTAATTTTGCAGCACATACATGAGTGGTAATGGCAACGTTTACAGTACAGCATGGTCCAGTCAAATAAATGATTCGGAAGATACCGTTTTTAAGACTGTTTTCCTGTCTCTGACATTTGTCAGCTCAGTGGATTAGGGGATTCACTTTTTGTGTGTTTTCTCTTTCTGATTAGATAGACTGGGCTCTCAAAGCTTGGAGTCATCTTTTATTGGTAAGGTCATACAGCACTCAGCAAAGGAGAACAGTTTTTACGATGCAGAACTTGGGGATGAAAAGTTTAAGACAATACTTGGGATTTATAAGGATTTCAAAACTTAAAAATAAAACAGTAATAACCCTCCCGGATTAGGATCTAGTAAACCTTTGCAATACTGTAAGGTTAGCTGGCATGTCTACCATAGGACTTGTAACTCTGTCAGAGATTTTAAACCTTGCTAAATATTGTTGATCTTCAAAGAGCTATTATGAAATGGCTGCATTTTTAGAAGCTGTCTTTTTTTCATTAAATGTGTTCAGACTTGGCAGTAACTAATTACTGAAGTATTGCAAACTGATGGAGACAGGCTTGTCTTAGCCTTTCTTGATTCATACCTGGATATCGTATTCTGATAGAATCAAAGCAGAAGGTGTGCTGTCTTTCATTGCAGAAGCCATACTTACCATATGCAGAGAAATTTGCCTTGTGTTTTACAAAAATCTCGTAATAACTGAAAAACTATTTTGCTTTGTGTAAGAGCCCTGTGCGAAAACAATGAGATGTTAACTGAAATTCCATATTGTTTTGATGTTTGTTGTTTACAGTGATGTGACAGAACTATAACCCTCAGTGAAACCTGCATTTGTACATACTTAGATGCATTCCCACCAGGTTTTCCCATGTTTTTCTCCTGATCAGTGGGATATTCCCCTTGGGGGTGGTCACACCTGTTTGTCACTGCGATTCCAGAGTAATGCCTTTTAATTTGTTGTGGCTATTTAGCACCTCAATTCGTAGCACATTTATATGTGGATAGCTGAACCAAGCTGTGGCTGTTTTCTCGTGCTGTGCTCAAGAGACAGCTGGGCTTTTTGCTGGACTTCACCAAGTGTTTTCAAGTGTGATGTGACTCAGCTGTACTGCAGCTGATCACTAGAGCTATGCTGTATATGATACGTTTTCTTCCCAAACTGAGACTCAAACCAATAGGGACTCAATTTCTATGGAAATAGCTGTCATAAAGTCAATTCTGTGGCTCATTGTAGTCTGTAAATTAGGTAGAATAGATGGTGGAAAGCAGGTTTTTTCTGCTTGTTATCCCTTTGCTCTCTGCCTAACTGCTGCTGTTGATTAAGTTTAATCCCAAACCACATCAGAATTAAAAGACTTTGCATTTTTATAAGTCGTCTGAAAAACAGCTTTTTTTCCTCAGTTCCGTGGTGAACATAAGTTGTTATTCACAGTGGGGTAAATGCCTGAAGCAAGGGAAACAATCGCTTGTAAGTTGTAAATCTGACTGCAGTGTTGGTGATGATTGTAGGCTGTTCTGGATGTATGCTGAGACAAAACACCACATTTGTCTTCTTAAGGTTTTTGAATAATCTGTACGAGGCTATAGGAGAGACGTAAAAAATTAACTTTCGAGATTTTAACTTTTTTAATGTAAGTAACAATAACGGTGGAACACCCATTAAGAAAAAAAAAAATGTTTAATATGCTATCAACTAGACAAAATACATTCCTTTGGGATCAAAGCCACAGCTGCACTGGACACTAGGATTTTGATTCCTCCAGAATAGCTGGAGCAGTAAGTTTTGCTCCTTGATTTAATATGACAATTCAAAGTAATTTTCAAGGATTTTCTTTTTGGAATTTGCAATTAAAGAAAGCACCACAAGTGGTCACCATGCCGTCACTGGTAGGGAATAGGATAAGAAAAGAGTCACAAAAAATAACTTTGACCTGTTCACAGTCAGAACTGTGAAAATTATTTTAATACTCATCTGTTCAGAGAAGGGATGTTTTAGAAAGCCAGTTTCATGTTCCAAAATGTATTAACCTATACTGACTCCCTAAATATGAGTATTCTGGTAGAAACTGACTCTACTTTTTTTTTCTACTATCTGCCTTTCAGTGGTGAACACTTAAGGCCTTTTCTGGCTATATCATGTTATTTTTAATTTTTCTGTTTTATCTGTAGTATTTTTACTTGCATGTTATCAGCTGACATCTGTTATCTTATTTCAGCACCTTTTGGTGACCTATTAAAAACACAGTAATAAACTATTCAAACCATGACACTCCTGTACCAGAGATAGTTTGACATATAAACTATGTGTGAAGTTACTCCCACGTGAAGAAATAGACAGGAACATGATCTTTATTGGTCATGGTCTAATGCTTTTCACTAAGGTTGTTGAAATACCACAGTCAGTAATCTCAATAATTTAAGCAACTGCAGTGATTGAGAAAGTGTCCGTCCATTTTCTCTCTCTCTCTCCCCTCAACACGCACACTCTGACACACACACACGTACTTCAGAGAGAAAGGTGCAGTGAATGTTCCAGGTAATGTTGCTGTTAAAACAGCCAACAGCTTTTCCCGCCTTTTCACTAATTAGGATGAACCCAGGGAATAAAAGTTTTTCGTACTCTTACCCATGTCACCTGCAAATCTACTTTCGTGCTGTTTCTTTTAATAAGAGACAATAACAACACACAGAATGGTAGGAAAAGATATTCATTTATGCTTGCTCTTAGAAAGTCACCTAGAAGTACTTTGGCTGATCCCAAAAATATTTTTTAAGTAAATTGTTTGGTCTTTATCTTCTTGATCTTTAGAGAGGCAAAGGTACCTATTTGGTTTACCCTGTAATGAAAAAGGATAAAGAAGGATCTATTTGCACTCTTTTTACTACGTAATATATTAAAGGAGGGGGAGCTGACTCCTCTCAGATACCCTCTGATATACTCAGAGAAAGGGCAGAAAGCAGGACTGGGTTACATATGGAAAAAGTCAATTATTCAATTTCACCGGGAAGCCTCTGAAAGAAGGTAATTTTTGTGTTTTAAAATAGCGAGAAGGTCTCAAGGAAGTTTCAGGACTTGAAAAAAACTTCAAAAATTGCTTTGAAATGTTACCTTACAATGATAATCATCCCCCGGAGTAATGCTGTGAGAGTCGTAGAAGGCTGCTGTGGGAATGGATGTCCAGGCATCTTACTTCTTTGCTATGAATCGGTGTTAAAGCATGCTACCTGGCTTGTAAGGATCTTCCACTTTCTATTTTGCTACAACTGAGAAAAAGGAAGAGCATTTTAGTTCCAAACGTTCTTTTCCAGTACCTGGGCATCTGGAAATTTTCCATTTTGCCCATTTTATTAGTTAGCTTACTAAAAGTAAATAAAAAGGATTACGATGTTAATGTAGAGTCAGAACTTGCATATGTTAAAAATTGATCGCACTGCATATACATAGTTAAATGAGCAGCTCAGGGAAAGAAAAGGATTTTGTTACTCCAGCCTTTCTAGCTTTCCCAATTAATTTGATGCCTTAATGAATATTTGGATTTATTCTGGGGTTTTTTTCCTTCCTGCTTTTTCCAAATATATATTTATGAATCCATACAGAAAGACCAGAAATGTTAAATTTGATCAGATACACAGTTTAATATTGATATTGCTCCAGTCACTACATTGCTTGAACACCCAGTATCTGTCAGTATCTGTGTTTGTAACTAGAAAATTCATGGGGCTTCTGAGCAGTAATGTGGTTAAATAAGATAGTAGACATATAATAATGTCTATTTTTTAAACACGTAGAAGTGCTCTGGGCAGTAGACTAGTAAATTCAAACCTTGAGAGGACAAAGCATTTCTGTCAGAACTAGGCTTACCTTTTCTATTAATTCAGTTTTAACTTGACTGTTACATCAGCAAATGTAGGCTCAAGTGTTTCATATAAGAGAAGAGATCCTTCCGAATTCTGGTTTCCTCCATCCCTTGTTTGAAGAGTTGAAATACTGGAGATAAGGATCACTTGGGTGTTGGCTTCTTTCTGCTGTTTACTTAATGTAGTGATGTGCATACCTTGCCTTGAATCAAATAATATGACAACTTGAGAATCAATTAACTTGAAATTGAATTTAAACTAATTCTGTTTCATTGTAATGCATACCTGTCAGTAGTTCAATTGTATCTTGTAGATCTTGAGGAATGTGAATTCAAGGTAAGTGTTTTTTATGGATACGGCTGAAAAATAAAACTGAATTAGTAACTGGGAAAACATAAATCAGGGCAGTAAAGAACTTTGCATTCTCTTTCCCCTCCTGTGTGCCTTTTCCTGCCTTTCCCCACATATTTACGGTTGTTTCATCAAATACTTTCTCCTGGAAACTCACATAGTATGCTCAAGGTCTTGATGAGGATCAGCAAGCTTAGTGATCAGTTTCAAATGGAATATCAGAATCCGGGGTTTTTTTGTCAAAGCAGCCAGATATCTTTGCTCAAGCCTGTTCAGAGATTCCATGCCACACTTCCAAAAATTACTGAGGTACAGAGGGACAAGGATGGGGAAAGCAGAAACCAATGCAATACCCAAGAAATGTTTAGGATTTGCTAGCGTTTTCATTGGGGGAGGGCGGAAGTCATCTCAGTGTTATGATCTGCAAGTTTGCATATTCCTTAATGCTTAAAAAAAAGGTAAATTATTCCTTTGCTGTGGGAATGGTGCTGGTGTTTGCTGGAGTCCCTGCAGCTGCTTGGTGCTTTGTATCTGTATCTGCTGTGCTGTGTCTGCCTCAGTGACATCCTTCTTGTGGGCCCAGCCGTACCACGGAGTTGGACTGTCTGAGTGCACCCTCTGTTTAAGAGAAAGATAAATTTATAAAAGCATGTAACAGGAAGGAAATCAACCTCCCAGTGTGAATAGTGCCATAATAAATCTATTTTTTACCAGCTGTCCATGCATGAGTTTCAAATTTATCTGGATGTTTGGAGCTGCAAAGCCCAGTGAGGAAAAACATGACTCACCTATGCAATGTTATTTTGTTTTACAGGAAAAGGCTCAGTGCTTTCAGAAGGCTATTGCTTCCCAAGCAGATAAATCCACACAGACAGAACTCGTAGGCCACGATGTAAGTAGCTGTATCAAACAGTATTTTTTATCATCTTTGTGGGTGTTCTGATTTCTGTCAGCTGGTTTGCCTCTGCTGTTGTGTCCATGCATGGATTTGGTGATTCTAAATACCTTCAGAAACATGAGAAGATAATTACAACTACCTGCCAGCACACCAATGCCCTGTTAATTTTAGGCTTTATGAAGAGCTGAGGATTTGCATAAATGAATGTGGACGGTACGTATTAGTGTATTGTAAATTTTTTTCAGTATTTACTTGCACACTTACTGACAGTTAATGAGGTTATTATGTTTAGAATTGTCATATGCTGTCCAAACAATATTTGAAATTTGAAAGATAATGGAATAAGTACACTTTTGCCAAGTGATGTTAAAATCCCGTTTCCTGAAGAGCATCTGTCAGAATTTCTCCTAGAATGTGTATTGGTAGTATGTATCCTCATGAAAGAACACAGTCAAGGAAGATTCCTTAACTGCAGAAATATTGTTTCCCCAGTTCTTCTAACTGGAAGTATTCTGTCTGTGGGACATTGCTTGAATACGTGTAGGAGATTCGCGTGCTTATATGAGCCTCTTGAATAATCTTTGATCAAGAATGCTCCTATGTGGAACGTTTAGCACGGGTCTGTTCTGTGATTTGAGCAAAGTCTGACAATAATTATTAACAAAAACTGTTCTGCAAAGTAATGTGATGGTTGTGCATTGGTGAAGATCAACGTGCTGATTCAAATTTATGGAAAGAACTCTGAAATTAAAGCAGGCTTTGAAACCTTCCTTTTTAGTTTTGTGTCAGTGGACCATTAAAGTTTTGTCTTCTGAGGATAGAAACATCAAAATTTCACGTTTTAATATGAAAAGTTTTATCTGCACTAACTTCTTTTTTGTGGGTTACCAAACATGAACCCTTATGTTCTACTATGTCTGTGGAGTCATGTCTGGTGGAATTTACTGAAACTCTGAGGTGTGTATATATTACTGCTGAAAAATCCATAATATTCAAAAATATTTAAAAACATTTTTGTATGTTGCAATACTTTATCCACTTCTTCTGTGACTAATTATCCCTAGCAATGCTTTCTTATGCATTAGATGTTAAATAAAAGTCTTCCACTGAAAATGGCAACAGAAAATATGTAAAGTTTGGGGGACTTTTTGTGTTGTTTTGTTTATTTTTGGGTTATATTGTTTGCCTGGGGTTTTTTTAAGCAGATGTGACTTAGGCATTTGGTTGTTTTCTCGCAGATCAAGTATGTGGTATTCATGCTGTTAGCAGATTATATCTTTTTCCCCTTTTTCCAGTCTGTGTTCCCTTGGAGTTTGGTGGGGAGTAAAAAATAACATAAAATCTCCTCCCCGAAACAGGTACAATTTTCTGGCTGACATTGGAATATTGAATGTCATAATAACAACAATAAGTTAAATAAATCCTTTTCTTTAGCAGCGTTCTCATCGATTAGTGGAACATATTTTTCAGACTTCCCTGGTAAAATGCCTACCTTGTCACAGTTGCAGTAATGTATTATCTCATCCAGGCTGTTGCAATGCAAGAACAAACAGAAATGTTGAATGTTTTTCTATGTAATAAGACTTCACCTGTATTTATGTGACACAGAGTACTTGTGAAAATTCCGTTGCAAGGGATTGATTGCAGAGAAATTTCAATTAATATACAGAAATAACACAAGCCTGCTATGCTCACAATGAGGGGAACGCAGTGAGGAGGAATGTGCAAATAAATAGTGTTAACACTTTTTGTAATATTGTTAAAACTTTTTGCTCTTTTATTTATCAGACTGTGCAGCTTTTCTGTGAAGGATACCTATTGATGACTGGTTCTACTGTGTTTCTGTTGAATCCAAGTGGCAATTGCATTTACATTCTTCGCTTTTGCATGAGATTCTAAAGAGCAAGTTGTAACTGTGGCAAGTAGTATCTGTACATCATTTTATTCAGAATGTCAGTAAACATGTACAACTACAAGAATATTGTCCTAATATGAAGTTAGATTAAATAGAAAAACGTATAACAGATTGGAGAATACAAGATGTATTTTTCACCCCATTAGTCACACACTCTGAGAATAGTACACATTGAATAGTTAAGATCTGGTTTAAGAGTTAAGCAGAAAATTTAAGTTTGTTTCATCATTACAAATTTGCTGCTTTAATTAAAAAAACCAAACACATAAACAAAAAACCAAAAATATCATTTTTATTTTTCCTTAATTCAAATTTAAAAGTTAAAAACAGTTGAACAAAGTACCACCGGGAATTCGTGTAGCATTGTTTCGTAAATGTAGTACAAATACTGACATGCACTACACAGTGTAATAATTCAGAAATGCTTAAGACAGTGCCTCTACGAGTGGTTTGGTTTATATTCTCATATATTCTTTTGTTTCACTGTGTAATCTCAAAAGTTACCTGTTTTGCAGTTAAAAAACTGAGAAGATTAGCCCCCAAAATAAAGTACTGCTTGGTTTTTTCTGACTTCTGGACAACATCTCCAGTAGTTAAGAGACCACTCTTAGGCCTCAGAGTTCATTTAGAAATGTCATTAAAAGTAAATGGAAGTTCTGACTTTGACTTAGATGAGGAATTAATCCTTCTGTCCATAGGGTGTACAGTAATGAAAAGAAGCTGGAGGCGAGTCTATATTTAGGAAGGAATGGGTGAAGGAGGAAATGCAGTCTTTCACAGGGAGGAAAGGTTCTTGTTTTTGTGGACTGCTCTGCCAAATCTTAAACAGTATTGAGTGAGTGTTTTGGGTAAGTGTTTGGGTGGTTACCAGACTGGAAGTGGTTATAGTGTATTTTATGTTAGCGGCTATAACGTAATTACAGTCAGGATCTCACTGTCAAGATGATCAGTAAAGTTTGGATGACGCAATCTCCTGCAATACCTTTAAATTGTTGGATAATAGTTTGGATAGAGCTCTGATTTTTTTCCCATACAGCACACAGAGATTTTTCCGCAGAAATTGCTTCAGAGTACTGTTTTAGCAAGCAAGTACAAGATAAGGTCTGTAGCAGTAAAGATAATGTTTCTCATAAAGAACTGTTTGGACTGCTTTGAGCAAACTCCTTTATGTCTTTTCTGTATTAAAAAGGTCTAATACAAGACTTAATTATGGAATTAAAACATAAAGCTTAAAATAATTTTTGATAAAGACGAAAGAGGGTCTTCCATGATGAGAAATGCTACAATGTTGTTAAGTGATTAATATGACTGCTTTAGCAACTTGAGGAAGTTGAAAGTAAAATAACAACACAACTACTGCATGTATTCCAGGGAAGACATTGGAGAGTACTCAGGGTTTCTATAAAGGCTGGTTGCTTTCTAATGCAACATGTCAAGGAACCTTCATCTTATGATAGTCCTAAATTTATGCTGTTTTCCAATATGTGTACTGAGAATCATTTAAAACATCTTGGGAGTCTTTCAAAAAGAGCCATGTGCACAACAGATTGATGTTGAGGCTGTTAAATAATAAATTATTAATGTGTCTTCAATAATCAATGCCAGTTTAACCTCCTTCACCTGCCTATGCTTGCAAAGTCTTCTTTTACTGAGAGATCAAGGAATAATTTCTTTCATGTTGATTCAGTTGCTAAGGTGGACCGGAAGAGGAATAGATGCAGTCAGCTAGCTAGGACTGGTTACAAGATCATGTTAAGGCATACAAATTTAATAATGGCTGCCAGCTAAATAGGTAGTCCAGAGTATCATGCAGGCATCACACAAGCACTCTGCAGCATGTGCCGCTGCTGATCAGTTTTCATTAAAATGTGTCTCAAAACAGAACTGACAATCACAGGACCATTCTTATTTCTGTCACCAAGGGAATTAAAACTCAGCACCACTTTGCCAATCTTTATCAGCCTTTGAATTAAAAGAGTTTTTACTTAATTTTGTTCTCCACAAAGTAGGAATTCCTAAGAGCTGACACGATTCTTGCAATGTCTTTTCAGTGTTTGCTTTCTGCTGATATTAGAGGTTTCATATCTGAGAACTGCTGTTCTCTTTGTTCTTTGTCTTTGATACTGAGAGTAAAGCTGATGTAAACAGATTGACTGGTCCTAAACTCATTTCCCATGTATTGAGCATTCTTTCCAGTGTAGTGGTCCTTACATTTTGTATGATGCTTCTGATGTCTCAGACAGCAAACCTGTGTACTGCTGCTCTCAATCTGCTGCGGTGTGGTTTGCACAGCTACAGACAAAAATTACTTTTCTTTGGTGATCACCAGCACTGTGTTTATAACAGTGCTGTGTGGTAGTTAAGAAGGCACTGACTTTTATCACCTGTACAACCATGCAATATTAAAATCTGTAGTGATACATATTTTAGGGTATTTGTTTTGTAGCTTGCTGTGCATTACCTTGGGCAGCATGCCTCCCTTAACCTCTCAAAACCTGGGCATTGCCTTCTGCAGAGCCTCTGTGTTTCATTAGGAGGGAGTGGAAGACATGGAGGTGGGTGCTGTAACTTTTCCCATCCACCTCCCTGCTGTGCTCCTTTTCCTCCCCAGCAGCCAGCCAGGCAGCATGGATTATGGATACTGTAAGGGGAGTGGGCTGCATTGTGTCCTCTCCTTCTGGAAGACATGGGAACAGAATACTGAAATACTTGAACTTCTTGAACTTTCCACTTTAATCTAAATATGTTCCTGCCCTCAATATTGTGTAGTTTGTTACAGCATGAAGTGAGTTGTGTTTTGCCACCTAAACTGGAAAATACACCCTGCTTCTGCCTCCCGTCCTTGCCTTTAAGACTGATGCCCATCTGCTTTTGTATTTTACTACTAGGTTATTTTTCTCCATTTATTTTTTATTTTGACTCTGAGTCTGTTGTCTAATGTATACAGTGAAATAATACAAACTTGTGCATAATATACCTTTCCTTAATGCGAACTTTCTTTAAAAATACCTTAAGAAATCAGACCAGTCATTAACCATTTCAGTATTTGCTTTGATTGTGTGTCTGTGTACCTGTTCATATCTGGATACTCAAGTTGTTCTTGCCACTCTACATCCTTTCCTTCAACTTCCTCTAGCATTCATTCTCTTCTTCTCACGTCCAATTTCCCTTTTTTGCTATACAATTTCAAAATACCATTTCAAACTCTGTGTGTTTTAGGGAGTCCTATGTGTGCAAATTGTCAAACTTTGATGATGTCAAACTAGGATGATACTTTTTTTTGTTTTAATGATTGCCTTCCACCAACCCTTACGAAACACATTGCTTCACCATCAAACCCCTGTGTACTTGGTATTTGAATTGCATTTAACCACCAAGTCGTGAGCAGGAATGAATGGTTACGACTGCTCAAGACAGGGAAAAACAGTTCAAGTTACTGGTACCAAATTCGCCAGAGGACAAAAGCTTGTGCTGAGGGTTTGGTATTTGTGGTGCTATACGAAAAAGTGATAACGGGTTTACACGCAAACAAACTTCAGCAGTAAATGGGTTCTGGAACAGAAACTGAGGCGTGCTATATGAAAATGACACTTTCCTTCTGTGGCTGATTATCAACAGGGTATTCTGCATTTAATTTTGCCATCTCTAGGAGTAAACAACAATAAAATTTGCATTCTGTAGTGATGCTTAATTGGTATGAATGATCTTCCGTTTTGATTTGTGGCATGCAAGTTGGCTTCTGGATGCTTGTATAGATAAGCTCTGTGCTGTTTAAATATTTGTAGTAATAGGACGATGAAATTACAGCTGAGTTTCCTCACAGATCCAAAATCAATATAATACTAGTAGTCTCTGGATCTCTAAAAAAAAGTTTTCCTGTAATATAATCTTCAATAACAGTTGAAGTTATATAACTGCAATAACAGTTTTTCTTGCCTTTTAAGTTTTAAATATTTCTACTTAACTCTACAACATTTTTCTGTCATAACCTTCTTCCGTCTTTGTATCTGCAGTTATGCTGCTGCTACTACCTTACTTTGAAAGTGCAATAAGATATGAGGTACTTTGAAGTATTGACCAAACTTAATAATTTTTGCTTAGATGTCTTGGGGTGGGGGAGAGGAATAGGGGGAGAAGCCAAGAAAGCTTTTTAGATAGTCTTAATTTTTCATCCTAGAAGTTTTGTTGAGTTAAGACAGAACTCTTCTCACTTTTTCTTCTTTAGCTCCATCACAGTGTCCTCCTCAGAGTTCTCCAGGAGTTTAATTTTTCACTTAAGTATGTCCATCTAGACTTTTTGTCTCATTTCGTACTTTACTTTAATTTTTGTGCTGTACTTAAGAGTATGACTTACCAAAATTTATTTGCAGTAGTGTATTTTTAGTATGTTTGAGTTGCATTATTTCTGTTGTAAAGATGCTACCAAGCAGTTCATGACCACTCTCAGTAGGAACTAAGTGAGCACCTATCCCTAGAAATAATAGCATGTTCTTACTACATCCACTCTGACCTGTTACATTAAGCATGGAAGGAAGTAGGACACTGACAAACAGGATATTTGAAAAGGTTTACTTGAAATAAAAAAGCCATCCACCAGCTTATACCTTGCTGACTCTGTTCATGCCTTATGTTGAATACTAGCAGTGTCTTATTTGTAAGGGCAGAAAATAGCTGCACTAAACATTTTGGATATTGTTCAAAAGCATGAACTGGGAATTTAGTAAAATACACTCAATAACAATCTAAAATTCTAAAAAATAGCAGCATTTTGCAATAGGCCTTGATTATATTTTCTTAAAAAGGAGAAAAATTTTATTTCATCTTGAGGAAAAGATCAACAAACAAAATTGAGAAGTGAAGCATGCATAACCACTGCATTATAAGCTATGTGTATGGGTTTTGCTACATTAGTACATTTAGGGTGACTGCTTTTTATTACAGAATGATCTACTTACGCAGTTTTATTGTAATGTGGAAATGTTTTAATGTTGTGTGCATGTTGCATGTAGATTTCCTCTGTTAGCATAGACTGGCTCAGTCTCGTGACCTTTTTCCGGTAAAAATATGGCATCTGTTGTACATGAGAGGTTTCTGACGAGAATGCTGTCATGCACAAGCTGACCAGTCATATTCCTGGTTTTCTCTGCATTGTCACTTGGTTCGTTGTTGTGTTGATCATAAGTGTGAAAGAAGCTTTATTATTACATGCTGCTTGCATGACTGGATACAGCAGAAAGCCATTTTTCATTTACTCTGTATTGCCATCAAACCATGCATCGCTAAGATTTCATTTAATTTCATTTCTTTTTTCTTTTCTTTTCTTTTCTTTTTGTTTGTTTGTTTGTTTTGTTTGTTTTTAAAGGCCCTGTGGAACTCTCCATGTTCTGAAGGCTTAGTTTACAAACCTATCAGCATCTCATTCATTCCATCATTATTAAATTAAAAAGCAACATCTGGACACTCTGCATTTATGGATATAATTAAATACTGCTGTATATGAAATGAGCTGCAAGTTACCATTGCTGGCAAAATTCTACTACTTAAGATAATATTTGTATTATGAACAGTCAAACATCACTTTTTTGGCAATATCTTCATTATTAAGTGTATCTATGAATAAATTACTAGTAAGCTATGACAAACTTATTATCTGAAATAAAAAATTATTCATATCATTTTGTGCACTTAGTCATCCGTTGGTGGTTCACTGCGAGTAAGAAAATCCTTCACTCGTGCTTGTCTCCTGAGATTGAAAAAATACGTCTTCAAGATCTGGAAACCAGAGGAAACCATTATTTTTTAAAACCTGTATTCTTCCTTCTCCACTAATAATACTATTACACTGACTGTAAATACAGGGTCAGGACCTTTCAATATGTGGTCTATCTGATAAATGTTCATAATGATACACATAATTCTTACATGGAATTCAAGAAACATTTCTGCAGGGTACTTGGTAAGCTCTTAGAAGGCCAGAATTTAACCAGCTTTATCCCAGGGAAGAGAAGAGCTGATCCTAAAAACATATACTCTGATTTTTAAATCTATTAGAATCATAGCTTTACACTGCTTTCTGTCTAGTTTTCCTGCAGCTTCTAAGAGACATTGCTAAGAGAGCATCGATGTGAGCAAAATAAGCATTGTGTTTGCTGGACATGACTGTCCTACTTGAGTGGATCCTGCTTGTGCAGAGCGGGTGGGTAGGGGTCGGTGCGTGGGGAAGGGTAATTCCAAGTTTAGGGCTTTATTAAGCAAGAAACCAGTGAAGTTCACCACTGTCAGTTGCTTCAGTGTAACCTTGCCCAGGAATGATTTCATTCACCAGGATATGCTCTACACCCACCCTTACCAGGTAAGATAAGAAGGTGCTTGTGCCAGCAGTATTCTTTAACCTTTTCTCCTAATGTATTTTCTTACTAACAAGAAACAGTGCTTGAACCTGTTTATTATGCCATTTCAGTCAGGTCTCATATATATAATACGAACAGTTACTCAACTCGAGCAGCAGTACAGCACCTGTGGCTTTAATTTCAAACAGCAAATGACATAATTCATTCTTTAAATAATAGCATTTTACCAGTTATTCTTAAATGGGGCAAAACTGAAAATAAAAGTATTTAGCTAAATAGTCATGCCAGTCTTTAAAGTGAATGAACCTTCTTCACAATGGATGTTGCATTATGTTGGCTAATTCTGTACCACTTAACATTGCTGCTGTTTCTCAGTCTTACATTGTCTTTTCTTTGATCCTAACAGTCGTCTTTCAGCATCCTCTCTTGCCCTTTTTGTCAGGCTGTATGGAATTTCTTCATGTGTATAACTGCATAGTGCTTACTGTATGTGTTGGAATTATCTTGTAAAAACAATTAAATAGCAAATGCATAATTTAAAGCAACAACAGAAGCAAGCGTGTGCATATTATCCTTTTGAACTTCACCTTCCATGTTGATCTTCACCTGTTACCACTCTTCCTTCTTTCCTTGGACAAAAATTCTTTTGGTAATCTTTAATAAGCATAAGAATGCCTACCTGTTGCTTCTGTCTGTCGTGCTTTCTTTTTTTATCACTGTCTTTATTACGATAATACTTTCAGTCTTGATCACATACTGCTCTTTGGAAGACAATAGAGAGAACATTTTTCATTGTGCTTTTTTGGCACAGAGATCTGTACTTCACTTAAAGAAATATATATGGATAATGGAGAGGGTTGTGAAAAATTTTGTAAGTTAGTGAAAGAAGAAGAGTAGAATTAAAAAAATGTTTTCATGTTTCCAGTGGAAAGGAAATAAGTTTCACTTTCTAAATAAAGAAGCTTTTTGCCCATTCCTCCAAAGTCTGTGAAAGAATACTTTAAAATACTTAAAGAGCTTGTTTATTTCTGTATCTGTTGCATCATAGAGGTGTTGCAAGCAGTCCTTATTTCAATGCAAAACTGAACCCACCCCTTTAGCTTTTGGGGTAGAGTGTAAGAGTTGGGTTTTTAACTTTCCTATGAAATTACCCGTAATTTCCAATACTTTTTTTTGTAATTTCTTTGGTTTATTTTCATTTTTCTATAACTTTACAAAATAGGAAGAACCAATAAAAAATTACTCAGGTTTGGTATTTTGCTCACATAGCATTTGAATGATCTGGAAAAAATCATGATTGACAAGTACTATTCAGACTTCAAGGGTATGCAATCAATACTTTGTATGCATGGGCAAGAACTTAATTCTAGTTTAATTAAAGTCTTAACAGTCTGATCAAAGATTCGTTTTAAATTATTATTGCAGTAGACTGTGATAGTAGCACAACATATATAATGTTCCTAGTACCTATCTCTTTCTTTGGTGTATTTTATTGCTCACTCTTGCACAGCCTCTTGTGATCTGAAGGTCAGTGGCTTCTGGTCAGTTGTGGGAGCGTTGCCGTAAATCTGCTATCACAACTGCTTGTGCAAGTTTGATAGTAACGTTCATTTCTTTCTCCTCATTCTGGAATCCAGTTGGGATCTCTCTTATATGTTTGTTAACGTGCTGTACACCTTGCTCTTACCATTGATTTCAAGTTTATGTGACATCTCTGTTACCCTTACGACTGGTTTTACTACGCTCCAAAGATTTCTTTCCTTTGATGGTGAGTAACTTGGTAGCCATGGAGCCTTTGGTGTCATCCAATCAATGCCTGTAATTAGCTGAACTGCTTGTTATTGGAAGATCATTCACAGAGTAAGTGCTTGTTACTAGTATTTGTAAGATACTGATGCCATGATGATTTTTTTGCCTTTTCTTTTATATACCTTTTATATACCCTTTTATATAGCTTTTGTATATCCTCAGTGATTTTACCATGCATACTTGCAATTCCTTAAGCCCGATAACTTAGCATAGTCCTAATATTCCATTATGCCAGGAGACCAAACATCCTTGAGGCCTTGCAGTTGGGGGCAGAAAGCCCTACACTATCCTGAGAAACCAAGGTCCTCTCTAGAACACATCCTGTAAACTAAGATAGGCCCATCCAGGGGGGAATTCCTCGAGATGAGGGGATATCGCACTATTAATTTAGGCCTCTCATTGGGGAATTTCTGACTGATATGCTAATTTGCAAGTCTATAAATTGTATACGTGACCTATCCCGTGTGTGCGTTTTGGCGCATTCCACCTGGACAAGGTGGTGCACCTTCAAGGATCCTTAAACAAATACTGAGGTAAAAACCCGTTTTTCCCTTAACCGTGTCTGGCTCTTAATTTTGAGACCAGGGAAAGGCAACAATACAAACTTCTAGCTGACAGAGCCACTCCTGCCCTCCTCCCCACCACCAAAACTTTGCCAAGTAAATCTATAAAAGGTGTTACACCACATAGCTATAAAAAACTGAATGGCTGGTGCAAAAAGGGTAATAGTAACCTGATCATTTGGTAACTGCCATTTAGAGCTTAAGTAAATTATCCTGTAAATATCGAGAAATAAAGTATTCGGTAAATATCCAAGTAAGCCAGGCAACAACAAATCTTGGTCCCCATGTCGGTAGCTTGATCCAAAGGCTGTGCCTTGTTCCGAGCAATGGTAACACTGTGTTAACAGAGATACAACTCTAAAACAGTGTTGGCAAGATACTTTGTTCTCATTCTGAGCATTGACATTTAACAGGTGCAGAGGTTTGTTATTTTAACTAGCACACGGTGTTTTTCTCCATTTGATGCTTAGCAAGTGGTACCAGATAACCTGAGTTTGCTTTCTGCGCTTTCCTCCAGGGACTCCAGCCTTGCACTCACACATTCAGTTTCGTACAGCACAGGATGGGGAAAAGTAGAAGTTGAATGAATGGACTTAAAAGTAACAAAGGTGCAAAAATGTTACAGCTAGAGGAAATTTTCTGTGGTAAGTGTTGAAAGGCTGAGAAGGAGCAAGTGGTTTTAACAGTTACAAACAGTCAAAAAGGCAGGCAAGTCGCAATAAACCTGGGGTAGTATAGAGAGGCAGAAAGGTTACATCCTGCTTGAATTGAAGACAGATTTTTTTCAGTCAGTGTTTTATTTTTGGGATTTTTTAAAATTAATCTTCAGAAGCAATTTCAATATGAAAACACACAGAACAGTGTGAATACCGGCATAAGAATTATTCTGCTGTAACTCAATATGCATTTGGGACAATAAAGAATTCCTGTAGCTTATGTTTATAAAGAGTATTTAAAATAATTTGTAACGTGATCATTAAGACTTTTTGTGGGCATAGGTACTGTGTGCATGGTGAAAGGGCTGGAAGTTTTGTTGTTGTTTAGTAGATAGGAGATCAGTGGCTTATCTTCTGAAACTGAGTTTACCCAGTTTTAACCAGTGGTTTTTTAGGTATAATTACACTATTTGGTCATTTCACCAGTTTAAACTGCTCAGTATGCTTTAGACTTTTAGGTAAGTGTTAAAACTTAGGAGGATAAAGCCAGTATATAATGTATGTTTTACTAATGAAACAGAAAGTGCCATTTCTATCCCTGACCTATTACTATTTCTTCCTCAATAGAAGTGCAGTGAGAACTATATCCAGGCTGTGTACTCGGCCTTCATTTCAAAACAGTGCTCTCTTAATATTCATTTATTCATTTTTAGTAATAGAAGCTTCTACTTCTTAAGAGTCAACAGAATATTAACATTAATGATAAAACAGCAAGAAGGAGCATGAAGGGAAAGGATTATAAATGAGATTTGGGAAATAGTTTCTTTTGCGCTGTACAAAAAGGCTTTAAATTGAAAGCCGAATCTGCTGGATACCAGCAGTAAAAGGAAAAAAGTTCTGTTTGGTTGCTAGCAAATGCATTCCAGAAAAAACCTTGCCAAGATATATTTTTGTGTATGTGTATTAAATCATGCTGGAGTTGAAAGTGCATGAATTAGATACCATATTACAACTTTATATTCAGTACCAGCTTCATTACTTTCAGGGAGAATTTAATTCATCTAAAAACACCAAGGAAAAGCTTGGTGGTGCTGCTAATGATAAGTTTAATGATGAAATTAAGTGGTAGCTTTGTATTTGATACTAAAATAGAGGGGCTTGATCTATATTGTGTAATGGTGCGTGCATACTATCGAATGTTTGGAGAGAAATGCCAACACCTGCACTGACATATTGCATGTTAAGCAAAGAATGAGGAAAGCACAACTACGTGAGAGAAACAGGTGATGGAGACAGTAGGATCTTCGTATCTCAAACATATGAAACAATTTTAAGTGCACACATCAAATACATGAGCTTCCCAATAAGCAAGTATTAAAAAGCATCTGCATGAATATAACTTTGTGTACATGTGTTATATCATTTTCCAGTCTGTTAAATGATTGAGGAGAAAAGATTAATGTGTGACAAATCTACTACAGGAGTCCTGTTGTGCTATGAATAAATTCTGCCAAGAGAACCCCTAAGAAATTGCCAAATTTCAGGTATTACAGAAGCAAAGACAACATGAAAAAAGAAAAGTTTCACTGGTAAGAGGTAAAATATGCAAATGGACCAGTTCAGTGGTTCTGTCAGGTTTCAATGAAGTCAACTTCTGAGATTCTGTATGTTTTGCAAGCATCCAGGTAGCCTGAAAAAACTCAAGTAATTGCAGAACATGAACAAAAATTCTGAGGCTCATACTCCCAATGTCACAAGTTTCTTTGAAGTCTTGTGGAACTCTCCCCTGACACTGGTTCATATATATATATACATATATATGCGCCATATATATATATGTGTGTATGTATGTATATATATATGGCAAAATAAATGCAGGAATTTTTAATCATTCTGATAACTGGGCAGAAGTGAGCCCATTTTTTTCTGTGTGAGAAGCTTGCTGAATTGCAAATCTAAATATAAAATGAGCCAAAGCCACAGGTAATGTTACTTATGGGACTCTTTGGAAATGATGAGAGCATTTCTGTGAACTCAAGGCAGGGCTAAGAGGTTGTGTCATTTTTGCTTTCTTGGTTTTAACTGGGATCTGGAACTGAATGTCTTACTGTGCTTCAGGAGATGCTCCAGTGTGGGCTCTCCATGGGCTGCAGTTCCATCAGGGCATATCCATCTGCTCCAGTCCAGTTCTCTCCAGAGGCCACAGTGTAGATATCTTCTTCAGTGCCGGGAGCACCTTCTCATCCTTTTTTTCCTTCACTTCTCTACATCCTGGTGTTTTTTCTTGCTCTTCAATATGTTCTCACAGAGGTGCCACCAGCACCACAGTGATGCTGTCTGTGCCCTGTATGTGGGTCCATTGTGGAGCTGCCTGGCAGCATTTGTGTCTGGCACAGGGCAGCCCCTGACCTTTTCCCACAGAGGCCACCCTGCAGCCCTCCTGCTGCCAACACAATGCCACGTAAACTCATGGAAAAACGAACAACAGCAAAGCATAACCCCTGAGCTGACCTGAACGGCACAAACATTAATAATCCTGAAATTGTTTTTTACGTTAGGAAAACGCTTGCACGGAGTTACAGATCTGTTAACATGTGAGAGATGAGTATTATAAAGTGGCTGACTGGAGGTGTGAGTTTAGATGCATAACAAATACAGAAACTAGTGGAACAACATAACTTCTGTTCCAAAATACCTGGATTCACTGAGACTGGCGCTGTTGGTGATGGCTACTGTGCATACATCCATCGACTTCCATTGGTGCCCCAGGCCGAGGGATCTCTTTTTTTGCTACAGAAGCTGGGCATTGCATCCCTTAAGGAGGAAGGGAAGAAATTAGTTGGTTGATTCCATTCCTAAACACCAGGTTTTTCTGTTTTCCTTTCTCTTGTTTCCATGTCTGCAAATTTCTCTTGCTGTTGGAAATATTTGCAAACTCTGTTAGTGGTGGGGCTTTTGTTCTGGCTCATTATTTTCCCCTGCTGTTGCTTCTTTGCTCATTTCCTTTTATCTTGCTGTATTGTTTTTATTCTCTCTCCACATTACAGTCCCATTTGGCTCATCCTCTCCTTTCTTTTCTATAAAACACGATTTTTATCACCCATAAAGCATGCTTCTAAAACTTCAACAATACTAAAAACCGGAAAGTCACACTTTTCCTTGTAAATTCCGTTTTGCCTCAGTCTTTTTCTTATTTTTTGGCAGAAGGAAAGAGAAAAAATGCATTTAAAGTGAAATTACCCATACAGAATAATTCTCAGGGACTAGGAAGTGATGCCTTTTTTGTAATTCTGAATGCTTGCTATTATGTTCAAAATCTATGAAAAGAAAATAATGCCATTTTCAATTCTGTGGAGATTAAGGTAATTTTATTTATCTTTTTAAGAAAGTATCTGGTAAATTATATTGGTTTATTCTATCTTGCACCAAGAAAGAAATTCCTGTAAAACGTGTTTACCCACCATTTTATTTTCTTGAACTATTTGTAAAATACTCTGAAAGGAATATCAAGAAAGTCATACTGTGTGCTTTCAATTTGGACTGCATAGAGAACAACCATTTTCAGCTGATCGTGCAGATGTACAAATTAATTAAAATGCTTTTAGATTATTTTTGGGATCTACAGAAAATTTTTTAGACTGCCAGAAGGCTTATTTTGCATTAGTACCCATAATGTATTGAATTTTCAGCAGGTCATGCCATTGTTCTGGCTAAACATAGAATTATTTGTCATGTCACACATTTGTGGAAGGTCCTAGGAGAGTAAATTGGAGGATGGGAAGAGAGTGCTAATGTGAGATACTCCCCTTTCATATTGCTAACCTGAACTTTAGAACAGATCTCACATTTCTTGTTGTTGCCCATACAATTCTTGCAGCTCTTTAAAACTCTGGGTGAGTTACTTAACGTTATAGTAAAGATAGGCAAATTTAGTATCTTTACAACACTGGGCAGCTTTCCTTGCAAAGACACTCATTTCTGCCTTGTTTCTATCCTGCGTTGTTCCAGCTGTTGCTTCTCTTGCCCTTTGGTTGTAAATAGTGAATATAATGTGCTCCTTTACTTCTGATAAAATTAATTAATCTGTGATTAGTACCAGTATTTCTGCATAAGTACTAAAAAAACATGTTCAAAGACTTGGGGCCATGTGTTCATAAAATATTCATCTTGTTCTTGTATTAATTTCAGCAGATTATTGCAAGACCAAATTAAAATCTCATTAAATGCTCCTGGCAAATCATACCCACTCAAGATTTTGCATGGCAAGATTTCACCTCCTTTTCACAGGAGCTCTTTCAAAGGCCAGGTTACAGAACTGTCTTGTTGTCTAAGTCATTCTTGCCCAGGGGAAGCCTGCTGCTGCTTCAGACTTTCTTAGCCATCAGACTGAGAAAACTACAGAAATATTTACAGTGTTCAGCTCAATACCTGTAGCCAGAGGAAGCTCTGTTTTGATTGAAGGACAAGGAAACATGAGCAGCTTGAGTCAACTTCCATGTTCAATTTGAGATGCCAGAACATTATATTGAACTACCCTGAGGCTTTAGGGTGAGTCTTTCAAAATCTCTTCTGCACATTTTCTTAGTTATTTGGGGTTTCTTTTGCACATGGTAAGGTTTTTTCTTTTTGCTAAAAGCATTGCCAACACTCATTAAATATAACCCCAACAGTAATGAGAAATGTTATTCTCTAACACTTATTTGAATAAATTTGTTCCACTGTTTGTGTGTGTGTAAAAATTGATGTTGATATTTCAAATAAATAGCAGGGAAACCTCCCACAGTGCATGACAATTTTTTCCTCTTCTACCTCTCCCAAGACTGAAGTCTAGGTCAGTTCTCACAGGTTAACAAATGCATTATTTCTGAAAATGGTCTTCTGCCTACAGGAAACTATTTTCTTTTGGAAGGTGCAAGTGGGAGAGGCATTGGGGAGGGAATCAGGGATGAAGACTCTACAATATATTTAATGAAGTGTTCAGTTTTGTTTTTTTAAAAATTTTTATTCTGTCTTTCTTTCAAATGTTCCCTGGAAACTTACAGGGCTTTCACTTCCTAGTCTTGTAAGCTTGCCTCATTGACCCATTACAATTCTCTAATTCCCTAGTCTCTGTTCCTCCCTGTATCTCTTGCTTTTCTGTTCTTTCTTTAGTTCCTTTAGTTCCGAGATTTTTTCTTTGTCAGCACTTTGGTTTCCATGCTACTCCTGTGCTCATTTGTGAACAGTCATCTTCCCCATCTGCAGTTCTCATTCTTGCTCAGCATCTTTCCTTGAAATATGTCTTTTTTATTTTCTTTGGAGTCGTATTGATAGTGCAGAACCAATAACTTCAAGTCTTGAAGTGCAAGTTCATAAGGTACCAGTGAAGCCAAGAGGGAAAACTTCTGAATGTAGAATAAAATTTCCAATTGGAAAAAGTTACTGCTTAATTTTTAGTAACATTTTTTGCCTTACTCAACATCTCTATCTGCAAAGTTACTGCAAAATGGGTTGTGTGCCCATGTTAAGAAAGTAAGTTACATCAAAATCGTCACAAAATCCTTATCCTTTTTTTTCCCTGAAAGTGTATTTTCCAAGCTCTTGGTCAGTGTTGAGTTACTGTATCAGGTGTGGATTTCCTGAGTGTGTATTGAATTAGCACATCAGTATTACTGATGCAAGTAAGCTTTGACCGCTGCACAGGCACTCCAGAAATAATAATGAGGATATTTAAATATTCTCACACTTTCTCCTGCTGTTTGCTGTCATTTTCACCTGCTTTGACTTTAGAAGCCATTATATGACTACAAGGTCAACATCTGTAGGAAGTTTCAGCTGTAGCTGACGACTGGAGGACCCACATGACGGACTCTGCACTTTAATCATAATCTCTGCAACAGATGTTTCTGTGTCTAAATCAGTATTGCTTTGGTCCTTGCACTATGGGGAAGAAGCTCTGCCATTTAGGCCTGGTTTTGATAACTGCAGAGCTGTCATAGAATTGCAGTGGCCCTTGGAAGTGCAGGAGCTCTTTGCCTAATTGCACCACCTTCTTGCCTGCTAATTTCTATTATTTTGCATTACTTCAGTCAGAATTAAAATAACCAAGAAAACCCACATGTAACATTTCTTTTAAAATGTTCCTTTAAAATTATTTTGCAGAGCTCTGTAGAGATATGGCAAATTTTGGGAGAGAGAATATTTAAGGGCAGATCAGATTCTCATCCTTAGATGCAAAGTAATTCCTGGATTGGTTAGAAAAAAGCCACAAAGGAGCCAGAATGTGTCTCTAGCTTGCTCTGTTTAATCACTGATTAGATAATTGCTATTTTTCCATTTAAAAAGTGGCACACAAGCGTTGGACATACCACAATATACACAAGCTACCTCCTCATTGTAAGTGCTTTGAATTCAATGCAACCTTTCCAAAGTACTTGCTCATATGATACATGATTATAAGAAGCAGTGTGCTGGAGTTGACACCCTCTTGATTTCAATTTACCAAGGTAGGAAATGGCCAGTAGCAACTCTGGCTTTTACAGGTTGACTAATAGCCATGCTTGAAAACTTTTTTTTTTTCCTTTTTGTTGTCTAAATTTTTTATGAGGCCTTAGGTTAGGCAAAGTTGGCAAACCAGTTTATGATTGTACATGATTATACTACCAACACAAGGACTACCATTTCGTCTCTAGCCCTAAATGGAAACAAAATCCAAATCACAACATAGAGTGTCAAAGGATCTCTAAGGCTAATATAAAGTAAGATATCCAAAGGGCTGTTTTTTGGGTCTGTTTTAATAACATTATATTTTAAAAAGAGTGAAGTTGCTTGCTGCAATAAATATTAACTTTGATAACTCAGCATCTTACTATAGTTTCCTTGTTTCAGAAGATCAATTAGTTTTAGCAGTGTAGTACACCAGTAGGCTCTAAGGTCGCACTAACGAATATTTGAGATACAAGGCCTTCTTTTAGCAGAATATAAACTTCCATCTTGAACAGTATCTTTGCTGGTGAACAAGGTCAGATCAGTACACAGATCCTTATCTGCACTGAAGATTTTGCAGACACATGGAACTTATTAGGAATTTGTTGCAATTAGAATTAGCAATGAATTTGTTGCTCATTGGCCCAAATACAAAACTGTTTCTAAGTACCAGCTGTAGTCGACATCCTCCAAAAACCTTAATGTTGACTGTGGATTTGTATCAAGATAACTGTTGGAATTTTAAGTATCTCTGCAATGTAAGTGACCCAGGCCCAATTTTTTATAAAAATATGAGGAGCTGGTAGGCTCTAGAGTAAATAATAATTTTTAAGTCTGGAGGATGGGATTTGGGATTTGATGTTGCCTTTTTTTTTTTAAGGGTATCTAAAATTGAATATGTTGTTCATTAATTTTTGTAAATATAAATACAATAGTATGAATTTTTTTTTTTTTGGTACAGTTCCTGTGGACACATATGGCAAGATGGAAGTAAAAGCTATTTATGAGATGCAAGAAACAGGGGGGACAGCGATTGCTTGTTGGTTCCTCTGTTTAGCCCTCCAAATTCAGAAATTATTTAAAATTTATGCCTTTCTCTGGCTTTGTATGGCTTTTGTACCTTATTTAATTAGCTTGTGGTCAGACCACATTTTGTGATGAACCTGTGCATTACGTGGAGGGACGCAGTGAGAGTACTCAGCTCTCTGTCACTTCTGAGGCAGAGAAAAGTAAATATTCTGTCACCTTTTCTCAGCTGTCGCACTGAACCCTGGGATCCTGGTCTGTGCAAAATGAGAGCACTCCACCAGGGAATTCAGGTCCATCATAAGCAACGTGCATTGCAGCACCTTTTGCGTGGCATGATCTGTTCTTTTGTATATTTTCTTTTGCTGTGAAAGTTTCTGAAATGATACAGAAGTATGTAGTTCTCCTTGTTTAAAAATATTTTTTTTAAAAAAGCAGTGCTTACTTCATTTAGTCTATTACTTGAGCAAGTGTGATTCATGGTTAATCTTCACTTGCATATGCTATTGCAAACACTAATTAATCCTGTTTGCAAAGACAAATTATGATTAATGCATATCTTTAAAATTTACACTTAATTACACAGAATATAATCTCTAAATTTGTGTAAATAGAACTTAACATTTTGAACATTGTAGATAATAACCTATTTTCTGAACTTACATTTCCATGTGCTAATTAATGGCTGCTTCATTGTATTTACATTTGCAAATGGTTTTTTTCTAATTACTCAACTTAGTGCTCTGTGAACAGAGAAAAATAACATAAACATTTCACACTTGATTTTGTATCTAGCTTCATCTTTTGACAAATTAAAATAGTGGCATTTTATTTAACAATTGCTATTGATTTAATTGAATTTGCCTGTACTTAAAAAGGAGAGAAATTCTGAACTTTTTCTGTTTACTATATTGATGAATTTTATTCTTGGAAGGCTAACCCTTACATAGTAATGAGCTTGATCCTGGCATACTAAAAATGCATGGGTCCATATGCAATATAACAAATGTCTTATAATAGCAGTAATAATAAATATCTTGGAAATATTTTTTATGTGTACACTTTTTGCCCATTCCTATATACAACATTTTGAGATCTGAACAACCTAAAATTCTGAAGGAAAAGAAAATTACTCGGAGGCCTTAATTTTTGGTTCTGTTTCCAGAGGCAGATTAAAAAATACATATACACATTCTGATGAAATGGGTAATTTGTACAATGTGGTAGTTAAAGCAAAGTATTAATTTTCAAGTATGATATGCTAAAAATAAAAGTTAGCAGATCTTATTTTTGCAGCTGGTCTATTACAAACTACCTCTTTCTAAAGTAAAGTAAAACCCATAGTTGAAACCCAGTCATTATCTTGTATTTAAATCCATTCAGTGCTTTCAAGGAATTTTAACTTTTTGGTTTCCTACCATATGTCAAAAAATGGTTTTTATAAACATTTACTAACAGTAGGTAAAAATAACTTACAATTCAACCATCTCATAAAATCATAGCTATTAACAGTAATTGCTAATTATATGCTGCTTAGTGAAATGTTTGTTGTTTTGTTTATTGGATATGCCTGCTATAGTATAAATAAATAAACATGAAATAATTATGGTTGGTACAGACTTGTAAATACATTTGATGTCAGAGATTTTATCAGTTTGGTTATTGTATTTTCTACACTACTAGTGTGAGTTTCTAATTTAAATAAATGGTGGATTCCAGAGCAGGTCTTGACATTGCTGCTGGTGTTAACACTAGGCTTCATAAGGTGAGATGTAATGCAGGTCAGAGATGTAGCCTATTTTTTACCTCTGCTCACATAATTCAGTGGTGTGGTAGTGGGTAAATTATCTGTATTCAATATGTGGAAAGCTACAGTACATACTGATGAAGAGTTACATTTATAAAAACTGAAATAGCTCAGTAAGCCTAACTCAGAGGTTATTCAAATAAGCTAGTGATAGCTTTAGTTAGACTATCCAGTGTCATTTCTCCTTGGACCATTTTTCTGTCTGTCAATCAGTCCACGACTTTCACCTTTTGGGCTTGTAATTACTCTTGATAGTGTTTCAAAAATTACCAACTTTATTAGCATTTTTTTTCAGGGTATAGTGTGTCTTACGTACTGTTCTGAATCAAAAATGGACATCAGTTTTAAGAAACAGTTTTGTATTTTTTTTCGTGAATATTGTAACCCTTTACATGCCTGTGCTTTTTATTTGTTTATTAATTGCTCAAAAAAAGACTCCGGGGAAAGCTTCTGACATGCTTCCATTGGAGGGTGATTGATTACACGTCAAACAAATTGGGCAGAAAAAAAAAAAATGAATAGGGAACAAAAGCTCTTTTACTTCCTGGGGCTTACCTGGTATTTGAAGGTCGGATTTCTTAGTGCTTAACCTGTCTGTGATTGTTGAGACACTACCACACTTTCTAATGCACCTTATTTTTTGAAAAAGTTGTGATTTAATGCATTTTTGTTGGCCAGAAAAAACCAAAGATTCTGTATTCAACAACAAAGCATCATTAGGACCAAGGTAGAAAGACAAGGTTGTCTCAAATATTTTAATCAAATGAATGTTCTCTGTTTTCATTTATTTCAGAAAACTTGAACCCAATCCTCTTCGTGCAAGTTTTCATTGCTAGTTGCGTCATTTTAACCTTCCACAGACTGTTGCTTCCCTTCTTATAAGTTCTGAAATCGAGCTCTTTGCTCTTAACTTTCTGTTAATTCTCCAGGTCTACAAAACGCAGGTTAATTCAAATTCACATGTTGTGACATTGCTGTGTCACTGAAATTTCTGCAGTTTTCTGTGTGCTTGCCTACCTCACATTACATGTGTAATTTCCTTAGAGTTGTAGCTTTAAAAGAGATGGATCTTACTCACAAGTACAAGTCTGATTTTTAAGGTCTGACATTTGTTACTCTAGAATTTGTCTACTTTGTATGTTGAAAGATTTTTTGGACAGAAGTCTTCAGAATCAAAGCACATTGTGTTATAAATAGAACAACCTTCCCTTCACTGGGATTCAATTTAGATATTTTACAGTCATTCAGTAGGTCCCTGTTTTGCAATTATTTTTAAACCTTAAGCTGCATCATTTATGTGTTGTTGTTCTTAAAGTAATGTCGCTATTGCACTTCAAGAGCTGTCCACAAGTTATGATCCAGTGGTAATTTATGTAATAATGTTTGCCAGGGACTTGCAAGAGCTGGAAGTAATCACTGCTAAGGCAATTTGAGTCTCCACATGTGTCCTCATTTAGGTATTCACTTATGCTGTCGTAATTACTTAAATGTCTAATTTAAATGTTTCATCTTTTTCAATGCCTTAAGAAAGCAGAGTGATTACGGTGGCAACACCAGTTACCTGCAGGGAGGGATTGGTATGTTTTGTGTATATGTATATGCACACAAGCGGGTCAGAAATTTAGCAGCAAGAACCCCAAAATAATCCTTTTTGTCAGCTGGGTGCTGGTAAAGTTTCCTGAGATTGCTGCTGTGTTTTGGGGGCTGCATTTCAAGACTGGAAATCAATAATTTGTGAAAGTCCAAAGGAAGTAGAAGGAGATGAGCAAAAGACAAGAAACCAGCTCTTGTTCGGAGAATTTGCTGGAATCTGAATAGCTGAAGGAAAACCATACTAGAGACTGTATGACATAGATCTCTAAGCTTCGAGCTTCTGCAAACACTGGTTGTGTATCAGTTCTTTTACAGCTTTAGTGTTGTGTATAAACAAGTTGAGTGAAGTTGGGACAATTAAAGCTAAGTGGGAAAGAGAAAAATGCCAATAATTCTTTATTAATAGGCAATTAGGAAGCAAAAAATATTTATTAGCAAAAGCAGCCTTCAGTGATACAGATCTTGAGATTACCTGAGAAGGGTCACTCTGGGATTCAGTTCCATCACAGAGCAGACTTCTGTCTTCCTGCTGCCCCTTTCAGACATGCTGAGCTGCTCACTCATGTTATGAATCTGCATCTTTAGTCTTCAAAAAGTGAACAGTTTTCTACTGGCTGTCTCAGTTTGAGAGCTTTTTAAAGCCAGGTCTGGCAGTTTAAAGGGCAATATCATGAAACTGGGAAGAGTAGGTGATAACAGGGAAGCCTAACTCCTCCCTGAAGATGTGATTCACTCCAGCTAAACCCGTTAGTGACAGTTTACCACTGAATTTGCACTACCTCTCCCCAGACAACCTGCAGAGCCAATTCAGGAAGGCATTCACTTCTCTATCAGGTTCGGTGCCACTGATTGAGGTCCTGCCCAGGATCCCTGGGGTGTGAGACCAGCCAGTACTTTTAAGAAAGGAGCAGCAGGAGGCCCAACAGTACCATTGCTGAAGGCTGCAGCTGGCTGATGTAGCACTTAAGGTTTCCAGGAAAGCAGAGTCCCTAGGGACAAGAGAGCCTGGCTTTTTCCTTTTTCCCCATAGTGGATAGTGATTTTCAGGTGTTTGGGTGGTCCCTTGTCTTAGAGAGCTCACCACAAGAGTAACCAGATGCAATTGCTGCTGCTTTCATTGGGCTGGGCAGGGCTGCAGGGCAAGACTATGGAGTCCAAACTTTGACTGACTTCTTGTGCTCCGGAGGAGTAATATCTCACTGGTGTAAAGAGCTGAACGAAAAGTTAGCTTGACACTCTGTCCATCCAACAGGTTTATAAATATGGGGTCAGAGAAGTCATGACTTTGGCTTGAGAATTCACAGGGATAAGTGGAAATCAGTGTAAATTTTAAATGGGGTGGAAATAGCTGGAGTTCAAGCCATAGCAAGAGTATGGGCATGCTCAGGCTCATGCCTGGGGTATAGACCCTTGCCAGGCTTCATAAATGTTTTAAGTCATGAGTAATCCATCTCAAACTTCCACATAATGCAGTAAGTTGATGGACTTGCTTTTTTGAATAAATGGAAGTGAAAGTACTAATTCTGTTAACTGTGTTTTCAATTGGGTCATTAAAAGTTGTTCAGTTACCATACGTACCATAGTGCTGAAACCCTGAAGCTATTGAAGGGAAGCCTGAAAGATGTAGTTTTATGTTTGCTAGGAAAACTCAATGCTATTAATGTAGGGCTGGTGAGAGATAAATATCTGTTCATCAATTTTTCATCTAGACAAATTTATCATAATGTTTGCAGAAGCACCCACCCTTAAATATATTCCCCAAACTCAACTGAAGTGTCTTTGTGCTCTATCCTTAATCTAGCATCCTGCAACCCCTGGAGTATAGGAGTAAGAAGATGTTTACATAGTATATTAGCTTCAAATGTTGATTTCTTTATTTTTTTGACAGCTATTCAGTCAACTGTTACTAGATCTTCTGGGACAAGATGAATATTTTTCTTCTAGGCTGGAGGAAGGAAGGAAGAGAAGCAATCACTAATAATGTAGTTCTGCGCTACTTGTGGCACTCCAAGAGCTAGGTGCTAACTGGAGTGTTTTCAGCTTTCTGTGTAACGTTGGATTTGGTCATCATGGAGCCACCGTGCGAGTCAGTGGGCGTGGTCAGAGGGCTCCATCTGCACCAGCTTGTCCTGCAGCATCCTGATCTTTGGAGCTGGCATAAAGGAGTGGAGGGATGGATGTAAGAACCCGCTGGCTTCCCTTTCAGTGCAGCTTGCCACTGCAGCAGGTTGGTTGTGGCAAAATATACCACCTTGTAATTGTGAGAGGGAAAACTAAGAGTGAAAAAAGCTGGCACTCGGCTTCCCCCACTGTCTGTGGGCTGTGAGTGTCAGTGGCAGCACTGTGCTTCTTGATAATAATTTCCATAATTCATAATCTTTGTAAGATGCATAATCTTCTTGATGATGTCATCTCTCGTGCAGCTGTTGAAGGTATGGGATTGTGACATGATGATTCTTTCTGAGAAATGGAAGCATTTATGCACCACACTGAAAAGTGGTGCTTAAAAAACCCAACATTTACACACCACCAGGCAGAGAAAAAAAAGCAACCAAACATCACAGTATTATTTAAAAAAGATAAAGTATCAGAATGAAGGATTCTTATATTCATATGACACTGCAGTTGAAGTTGAGTGCATTCCTCTTCATCTTAAAATGATACACAAGTCTAAATCAGCTTATAGAAACAGAAATAATCCATGCCTGGGTTGGAGGTTCTGTGACTAAAGTATGATGTGTAGAATTTCGCTGTTTAGGGACTTCCGGGACTGATGATGACGAGAGATCGCTGTAGAATGGACTTAGAGCATGAAGTTTATTTCAAAGGGCGTTGAGTATTGGGGCCCTGCAAGGAGCTGCTGTTGCAGCTCACAGCAGGGCAGGAGAGGCTATGGATGCAAGTGAGAGAGAGAGAGTGCATGCAGGTAAGAAATACAAGAGTGAGTGTGTGGGTGAGGGTAAGAGTACAAGAGAGAGTGGAAGAAGAGCAAGAAGCAAGAAAGAAGTAGAAGAGCGAAGTGAGTAAATGTCTCAATTACAATGCCATAAATCATCTTCTGTCTTGAATATTCTGATTTTCGTTAACCAATCTAATACAAGATACAAATCCTATAGCATTTACATACAGTCTATAAGAACTTTTACATTACCATACTGTGTTACACTTTAAAGCGTAAAACTATTCTTTGGACCCCTCCTGCCAGGCTGGCAGGGGTCTGCTTGACCTTTGGACCAGTCTGCAGGCCGAGGGCATTGTTCAGTCATAGGGGGGATTAGTCTCTGGGCCATGCCATTGTCTTTCGGTTGTTCAGTAGCTAAGGCTTGGTATCTCAAAGCTGGCTTTCATTTCAATCTCGCTTACAGTTTCTATATTCTCAGCATCTTTTGCCAGGCAGTCATATTTATAAGGTTTTCCTATTTCATCCATCCTGACAATGATGTACATGAAAATTTTACTTTCTACACATTTACCACTCAAACTAATTCATAGCATTTGAAAAAAATACGGTAGTAGTCTAGATAATTAGGTACTTGTTGAAGATAAAATGCTTTAGTAACTTCTACACCTCTGAAGGGAGTGATGAATTGATGATATACGAATACTGGTATTTTTGTTTTATCTTCGTTGCTATCTTATGTTGTATATGTAACTGTATTGTTAGAGTGTTTTAAGGATTGTTCTGGAATTTCTTTTACCTTTCTGTACCTGCTTTTTTTTCTTTTTTTTTTTGTTTTTTTTTGTAATCACAGCATGATTTAGCAATGAGACTCTTGAATTTAATAATCAGAAAACCTGTTTCTTGACCTTATACTTCCACTGAAGTCCTGTATGGTCTCACCTTGGTAATTTTTTTGTTTCTCTACCTTGGTTTCCTTGTTTTCCATTTATTGAATGCTTTTCATTCTCTGAACGTCCAAAATTACTCTTTATTAGGAAAATGTACCAGCTTTTTTTGTTGATATTTGCATGAAATATTTATATTTGCCTTACTGTGATCCTACCAGTTTAGTAGACATAGCAAGTGTGATGGCTTTGTGTCAGCATTTCAAAGTAAAAATGATTGTTCATGATGCAAAATTTATTCAGCTTGTTATTAACAGTTAAAATAGGCAATTTTAAAACCCTGTTCTGTCTTTACCTAACTTGAAAAGTAGTGCATTGAGATTTGTAGTGAATCATAAATTTTCAACAATCCAGGAATGGAAAGATCAAGATTATTCTTTTTTTTCCTTCTGCTTGCACTGGAATACATACCTGAGACTCACATGCTTTAACCCAAGAAGTTTTTGGTGGGTGATTTTTCTGCTGTTTATTTGTTTGTTTTTCGGGGGAGAGGGGCTACAATATGGACACTTTGCAATATACTTTGTTATTTACTGCCTCAGAGGTAGAATACTTATTTTTTAATACATCTGGAGGATTTCAATCTGAAAATACATTCTACGGTACTGAGATTAATACTGATTTCTAAGACATAGTTCATCTGTTATTACAGAAAAATGACAGAAGGTTTCTAAAAATAGAACTTGGTCTGGTGAAGATTATTGCCTCATGGGTCTGGATGCTTCATTTTAAAACTTTTGATTAGTAAATAAGGTTTCTCATTGCAAAACAAATAAACAAAAATTCCATGCAAATTTTTCTCCTGTAAGTGCATATGCAGAAATAACTTTTGCACTCTTCCCCCAAAAGCTCCCTTGATATCTGTGGCACTCATCCCTTTTTTTAGCATGAATCACAGTTAAGACACATGTGAAGGATTCAACGATGGTGTGTAGAAGAGTTGCAGTTTTGTGTGTGGTGTTATTTTATTGAAGGTGTGTGGGAGCATGACATGGAGCCAGAATGCAGCTTCTTCTGCTTTCCTGTACCATGACAGGATTAACTTCTGCTGTAGTCAATGCTCGTTTGATAATTGAATCACAAAATATGGGCCAGCTGGACAGCAACCTATCCCATGAGCCCTGTGATGTTCCGAAATCCATCATTCTTGCTGTGTCTCATTTTCCCTGTGGGCTGCCATAGCTTACTATTCTACAGCAAGGTTGAGCTTCTAAATTATCACACTTTAGATGAAAAAGTGAAATACAACTCAAAAATTCAGAATTTTCTTGTGATCAGTGAGTCCTACTGTCTTTTGTTATGGATGATCAGTCAATTGACTTGCACTTTTATATTCTGATCTTCTGATGGATTGGATGTAAGGATGTGCCCTTTTTTTCACTAACGTGTCAGCAAAATAAACTGGCACGTGAATTAAATATTTTCTGATTGCAGATAGACGTGTTCTTGGGTTACTTTGTTTGGCTTTCAGACCAAGTTCAATTTTGCAAGCCATTCTGTGGTGCTATCTTGGGTTTCTTTTCTTCCTCTTGAAGTGTAGAAGAAATTGTTTGGTGTCTCCAAGCACACCCAACTCAGACTGCACCTTCCTTGACGAGTGTGTGAATACCATTACTTCAGTAAAATGCAAGCACTGTAAACCTTAATGCCTGCATTTATGTCTTACTGCCCACAGGCTTTCAAGAAGACATTATAAGAGAACAGTAGAGGATTTGGTCCCAATGAAAATAAGGTCTCTTATGACAAACTAAGTTATTTATACTCGTGTAGTTAAAAAATATTTTGTAGTTGTACATGTCTTAATGTAACAGCCAGTTCAGTGAGAATTGTACTGTTTGCTTGAGATATTGTCCATCAAAAAATTCAAGCAAGTGATGACTCCAAAGTTGACCTCTGCAGCAGAATTGTTATGGATAAAGAAAATGTAAAATGCTGTGGGAGGCAGCAATCTCCTATTTATCTTTCTTCACTTGTCCTCATGGAGTCCTGTTGCTTTTTCAAGGATCTCTGCTTTTCCAGTGTGATGCAGATCCCATGGTGGAGAACATGAGCTGCTTTATGAAAGCCAGCCTGCAACCTGCAAGCAAACCATTTGCTGAGGCAGCATGTTTAAATTGTGGGAGATGTGCTGAATGATGGATAACATGGATATATCCAAAACCAGTTCGGGCTGTTTTGCATGGCTTCTGTCTCTTTCCTCAGCAGTGGAGAGTTGATAAGTACTAACATTTGTCCTTGGGGTATGTGATCAAGTTGGAGGTTTTGTTTTTAAATAAATTATAGAAATAGTCCGTTCGTATGAAAAAAACAGGTGTTTTGGTTTTGTTTTTTAAAAAAAGCATTACAAACATGTCAGTGTCTTTTAAAAGTTTCTTTCTGTTGTGAAAGGATATGAGAAAACGTGCTGTTAGGAGAATTTCAACTATAAGTGGTACATGAGTCATTTCTGTATCATCTTTACAGAAGTATTAATTCCTATAAAGTATTTTCAGTTATTTTTTCTCAGCTGATTTACAATGTAACCAGGACTGGCTGAAAATATAGACATAAATGTGTGGTTTTGATTAATTATTTGGAAGAGACGAGGTAAAATAGTAGCAGTTAACCAAGAGTATAAAATTTCTTTTGCAGAAAAACTGATATATTTCATGTCTATCTTCAAGTTTGTACATCTGAAAATGCACTCTGAATTTATGCCAGGATACTGCATCATTAATGTTTAATAGGGAAATAAATCTAGGTATCATCAGCATAACAATGCTATAATCTTTGGATCTGAGTAATGTGTCTCGTGGGTGGGCATGAATGGCAAGGAAGATTGGGTAAAATATGCAGCTTTATGTAAGGCACTGTGGGGGATTGGTGAAGATCTGGATGCTGTTCCTGAGTCACAGCATAGTAATGTTTATGTATAAAAACACTATAAAATCTGAGTTAGACCATAAAAGAGACAGCAATATTAACATAAAATAAAAGGAAAGAAATCTTTACTTCACTTTAAGACACATTAAAAAAAAAAAAACTACAATGAAAATGCCGCTATAAACAGAAAACTTAAACTTAGATTTATTTTCTGTGCTACAGTGATTTGTTTACTTAGATCCAGTAGCTTGTATTCCATGAAGGACAAAACCAAACACTTAACTGATTTCCCATATGAAAAGACAGCAATTTTGATTCATGGTTGTTTATATTGGATCTGTAGATTGTATGGAGATTTATGGAGAGCCTGTCCATATATCAGAGTGGTATATCCTCAGAAGGAAATGCCACTGGAATCCTACTCGGCAGCACAGCGTAAGCACAGCAGGGTTTTCTTAAAGCTTCATTAGCTGATGATAACAGTACAAATTTCTGGAAGACAGAAATTTGAGGGCCAAATTACTGGTCTCCTCTGGCTATTTGTGTTTGATTATACCCTTTGTGTCTTGAGATACCCCCAGAGATTGATAATCACAAGTCAGTCTGTCCAAATCAGGCGAAGTTAGAAGAGAGCAGCCAGTGTTCTTCTAAACTTTTGTCCTTCAGGCAGCTTGTGAAATAGAACCAAATTTTGTAGGGAAGCTTGTCAGTATATTCCAAGCTACAAACAAAGGAGCAGTCTTACATACAGCTTCAATCTACTTTCAACTTTGGAATTGCTGTTGCAGATTTTGCAGTTTTTAATGTTTAGGAGAGAGGTGGTTAGCTATTGGTTCTATTTTCAGTCTTAGATCTTTCAGTGCATTGTTAGTGCTATTTTGCATTTATATAGAAATATAAATCTAATGCCTTTTATATACATAAAGGTTAGCTTATCTCCCTTAGAGGTGCTAAGTAGCATTTTTTTATTCTCAGTTTGGTAATTCTTATTAACATAAGCCCACTTTTTCTTTTCATCTGTCTAGCACTTAACAATCTTCCCACATATTGCATCATTTGCACGTTTAATTAATGGCTTCTACATTTAATGACTATTAGTAGAAGTCTGGTGAGGCTTTAACACTTGTCCAGCCTCTAGTGGAGTAGGCTGTGTTCCATCTACACTGGGTGAAATTCTGTTACCATCAGTTTTACTTATTAGTTGGCCCTGGTTGTGATTCATCTGATGATGCATTAAAGCCAAACTAGTTAAATCTTGTTGTTAAACTTCCTGACATGATTTACCAGTCACGTTGTATTGCTTTATTAAATGGAATAAAATGTCTCTGATCAAGAACATGGGTAGTTCCAGAGATTTTTGCATTGTTTTGAGTGACTTGTGAAGACTAAACATTTTACAAAGCAGCAAGTAAGTTAGACAGAAAGCAAATACAAAAATCTGGTTTTGTAGACAGAAGTCTTCCAACAAAGTCTAAGGTCCAGTGACCCTGATCACTGCCTTAGGAGTATTTGAAGTGCAAAATTTTCCAGGCTGTTGTTGTTGTCTTAGTACTGATAATCCAAGTATGAACCTAAGAAAATACAGGAAAATGGAGAAGCTCACTGAAATGCTTTTTTTTTCTTTTGTAAGTATTGTGCATTGGTGCAGCCTAAGCAGGTTTCCAGAATTTGTAGGACCCTTTTTTCTCCCCTGAATAAAAGAAATTTGACTCAAGTAAGGACCGTTGATCCCACATCTATGTCTAGATCCTCTATTTAGTTGTTCCTGAAATATTTTCTCTTCTCTGTTTTTTTAACAGTTGCAGCTTTCTAAATTTGAAACAGCCGTATTTCTCTGTCTTGCAGATATGTTAAATGCTTGCCTTTTCTCTAAGAAAATGATTATTCAGTTAATGTATATATGAAAACTTAGATGGGTTGAGGACGTTCATGTATGCTTGCTCATTAAGCCCTTAAAAGGCTCAGAGAGATAGGAGAGGTCTCTGAGAAACAGAGTCTGTAATTCGGTAACATATTTAATATATTTATAACCTGTTTTCATTTTGTAGAAATCTAAGCTAGGCAGAAGTGCACACACCCTGGAGTTTTGTTGAGTTGGAGTGGAAGCACTAAACTATCCATCCTCAGGCAGGAATGGAAATTTATAGCAGAGCTAGAAATGGAGCCATAATACTTTAGAATGTTATCTTGGCTCTTAAGAGATAACCATCATCCCTCCCATTTACTTTATTTATGGTTAACCAAGATGCACTATCCAAAGAAGAGAAAATATGTACTTTTTAATTTTTTTCAGTCACTATGTCTTCTTACCTTCCACTTGCGTACTGTGAACTTCTCTCCCCAAAACATAGTTTGATTATGAACTTTCTAGCTTTGATTATATCATGCTTCTATATCTGCATCGGTAGTAGATTATTTGGGTTTTGCCAGTGAAGAAGTTTCATGGATTATCTATACTTTTCACACTGCACATATTCTCTTCAATATATTGAAATGGTTGTAGTTGCTTAGAAACTCACGATAAAACCACTGTGTCCTTCTGGCCTTACAGTCCGTACACCTAAAGCATTGCTGGCATGATAGCCTGGGGTTACAGGGCTTCAGATTCTATAGGTGGCTTTTAAAAAATTCAAGTACTTGTTAAAAAAAAAAAAACAAACAACAAGAACCAACCAGCGACAAATATACTGACTGGTCAAATTTTTTTATTTTGCCTCCGTTATACCTGACTATGTAAGAATTTAAAACTTTCTAAGTACTTTCTGAGTTAATACCTATCATAAAGTTCTAAAGGCTATTAAACAGATTTAAACTCTCCTATTTGAAGTGAGAAGCCGTGTTTTTGCACACCATTAGCTGGAAGGTATGTGTAATAAAAAGAATAGTTTATTGGGCAATAATGATGAAAGTTGAAGGTAGTTATTTTGGTTTCCTGGAGGAAGTGTTCGAGCAAGTGTTTGGCTTGTACCTGGAGCCCAGCTTGTGTGAACCTGGTCTCAGATCAGTGTCCCTTCCCTGTGCTGTTGATGTTCCTACAATTTCCTTGTCACAACTTTTCCATGGGTAGGTTTGTCACCACAATATATCCTAAAAACCCCCACAGAGATGTAGGACTTTGTGTAATTCTTGACATCACCTTTAGTGAACTGGAAAGTATCCAGTGGTACAGGGTTGCACTGCAGTCTTTTAGTGCCGTACATCCAAACAGTGCTCTCTTTTGTAATAAAAACCCCTATAATTTCATTTTTACATGTGTCCTTTTAACCTGCTGTGAAATGTGCTGGCAGTGATGCATCAAGCGTAAGAACTCATGAAAGTAACATTCCTTCAGCATGGTTTAGGAAAAGGCTCTTTATTTCATTGTGCTTTGTCCCATTTCATGAATAGATTTCTAAGAAAAAAGCAGAATAGAATACAAGCTAACCTCTAGAGAAGGATTTGAAATGAACAGAAAGGTTTTTCATTTTGTTGGAAGGAAAAATAGTTGTGCTTCTTTTTCTATTTGTATTTGAGCTACAAATTTTTTTAGCAACTACTAATAGTTTGTAAAAAAAATTACCACACACAGGCAAGGCTTGTAAATATTATTTATCTATTTATTTATTTATATTATTTGCACTGCAGAAACCACATTTGGCACTGCAATAGTATAAAATCCTTTTTTTAAAATGGTATTCTTCTTGCATGTTATAGTTCTCTGATTATTTATATGTGCACAGCAAATGGACACAGAAAGCACCAGCCCTGGTGAATGTAATGGGGATTGTCTCCCAAAAGACCTGATACTGAAATTACCAACTTTGGGAAGATAAGAGTTTGGTCTAGGAGGAATGAATTTAAAGTAGCACTGCCAATCATGTAATCATCCAACAGGACACGTTTTAATGTGTTAGAAACAATTATTAGCTTAAGCAGTAGGAAGATCAAGATGCAGGCATGAAGTAACTCAGGGCAAGGCTTTCTTTCCAGTTACTTTGAGACAGAAAAAATTAAAATGCAGTGGTTTTAAAAGCAGGGAGACTTAATTACTTGAATTGTAGACCTTGGTACGAAAAGGAATGATCAGATGATTTACATGTTTTGCAGGAAGAAAACCAGTAACAAAACAATTTTTTTTGTATGACTCAGTTTAATTTGAAATTTATTGATGAGTGAGATTAAAATAATTATTTATTCTTTCTATTTGGTTTCTGCAGCCTCTTTTTTTTTCCCCCCCCAGGTCAGGTAATGCTAGCAGATAAACACTCTATCTAGTGCTGCTTTTTACCTCACTATACATACTGCAATGTTGTTATAATTTAATGTGGTTGTTGGGTGGCAGGATGTTTGTAGAATTTATATTTGAGCTATAAACATGAAGAAATAATGTGCAAGCAGTGACAATGGAGAAGGACTGAATTTTCCAGTCGTGAGCACAGGAGTGATAATTAAAACCCTGAACAGGGAAAGAACTGAAGAGCAGGAGGTCACAAATAAATCTGTGTGACTCTGTCGTAGGCAGCAATGCGGTGCCAGCCTCTGACAGCCTCCATTCCTGTCTGCAAGGCAAGGACAAGGACAGAAGAGTATGAGGAATCATAAAACTGTCCTTCACTTTAAGAGATGTGAAGGAGGTTTCTAAATTTTTTTTAATTATGTGTGACTTTCCAGTATGAGATTTTTTACCCTGTCATTCTTGTTCAAATTTGGTCTGTCTATCCCCTTGTGCCATCTTGTTTCTTTGAGGGGGGTGTGTGGGTGTATATGTGGACATTTGTGCATCTAAATATTCCCTGTATCACAGATACTGTGTGTTTGTAAGAGACACTATCCCCCAAAGCTCAAAATTATGGTTTAGAAGATAAATTAGGCAGTAATTTCATTTCAGACCTGTTTCAAAATAAATTGGCACAGACTAGTCGTGAGCTTAGCAAACATTATTTTTATTCTCCAAGATGTATTGCAACATAGAAATAAAAATAAACCTCAGTCTCAAAAAGGAAGCATTTCCCAGGCTGGTACTTGTCAGCCTTGTTCTGCTTGAAGACCGCAGCATAAACTGTTGTGTAAACATCATTTTGCAAAACACACTTTACTTCTGCATCTGATTTATCCCCATTTGAGGGCTGAAGCCTAAAGTCTGTACACAATTGGTGTGATCCCATTAGCTGAATGTTTTTATAAATAATGCGTTATGAACATGATGGATTCCATGGCCTGTCATTGGACTGAGCTGACTATTGACACATCTAAGTAAAGGAAGGTTTGTAGCCCAGGTACTGCAGTTCAGGAAAGCGTTAAAGTATTAGCTGAATACTTGATGAATCCTTTCCTAATCCTATTCTTAAATAAGGAGAGATTGAGGATGTGTTTAACTTGGAAAATTATTTCATGCATTTAATTGAATTTTTACATCTTCCATTCAAGTACAAGTTGAATTTATTTTTTCCAGTATTTTAAAGATATTTTGTCAATTTTAATAGTTTCTAGGCCTGGGGGAGGATACCACTTGTAAGAAGTGTCTCCAAATTATGTCGAGGAGCACATAGAAGGGATTTCCAAAATGAAGGGTTAGATGAAAGGAAATTTGTGAATATGTACAAACATTATTACAGATGGTTAAATAGTGGTAAAGATAAAGTAAATTACTTATCCTAGATCAATGACAGATGAAGAGAGTTCTTCATTTCTAATAAATCCTTATCTTTAGCCTATGGCTCTTGTGACATTCTCTAATTCGCATCTTATAATCAAAATAGTCATTCATAAGCATGTAATGAAAGCTTAATCAAAGTTATATACATTTCATTTAATCTGATCGAGAAATCAGGATTCTTTAGAAAAAGTAGATCTGTAATAAATTACTAATGAGATTGGCAGTGAATCAGATTACTACTTTGAGAACAAAATCCATACTGAGAGCTCTACAAAAAGAGCATGAAAAAGAAATATTTAGCTATGTTACTATAATTCAAGTAACTTCAACATTTACTTTGATTTTTTGATAACATACATTTAACCTTTTCATGAACGATTGTATATAACATAACTAAACATTTTCTAACTTTTTCTTTTTTTACTCATTAAAAATACGATTTGTATTGTGCCAAGCTATATAATTCATTGTGGTGCGAGACAGAAACTATTTGAAATAAAAAATGAAAGTTTTTTTATCCTTTTTCCCAGAGCCTAGCTCTGCCGAAGAGGGTAACCCCAAGTAGTGTTACTCAGTCTTCATAAGTGCAGATAAATCTCTTGTCAGATCATGTATCTATTCATGAACCATAGATATTTTTAGTGTAGGATGCCCTCTTTATTTATTTTCTACCCTCTCACTTTTTTCTTTGAAATTAAAATGCTGCTATAATATAACAAAGTGCCATCTCTCATACCACTGTCTCATTAGAAATTTTCCCATTTAAAAATAACAGCGGCGTGAAGCAAATGAGAGAAACACTAGATTAACTTTTAAATGTTAGTCAAAGACACCTGCTAAAGAAAGACTGATGTATGTGTTAGAGAGAGAGTTTTATTAAACTTCCTTTTCAAAGCAGTCGTCAATTTTAAGATATCTCCCTTTTCCTCTCAACTAAATGAGGTCTCACTTGTTGAGAATATACAGCGCTTTACATAGATGTCTTTGACATTGCCTTCTTGGAAAAAAAAAATTGTAATGAATGGATCTCATAAAAATTCTTTAAATATTTTCTGTATCAGTGGATATCTGTTTTAGAAAAGGAGTGCATAGCCGAGGCACCATCATGGGATCTCGTATCATGCAAGCTCTTTTTGTGTTCACAGCTGCAGTGTGTTCTCTTACGAAGCTGATGATGGTGTTGCATTTTACAGTGGGTGTTTGTTGGGCAGTTGATCCCAGTAAGGTCATGAGGCTAAAGCACACCTTTATTACAAAGGCACATGGTGAGCCAGGAATACACAAGTATTCCTGAAAGCTTAATCCCCTGAGCGGAAAGTATTTCATTTAGGGGTTTATAAAGTAAAATAAAGTAGGGTAGTTCACTTACGGATTGATTGAGGATCTTTTTAATCAGTTCTGGCAAAATGCTGGGATAAAGGTAGGTTAAATTGTCTGGGATTTTCTGTCAGAGAATCAGTCAAATGAATGCTGCCTGACAGAGATGTTCTCCAGAGAGAGCGTTGTTCCAGGTACTTCATCAAGGAACTCGGCAGTAGGTTAGAAGCAGTATTTCCTCTGTTTTATCTATTGCATTTTGGATTAAGGAAATCATACATGCCAAAGGCCGGGGAGAGAGGAGTTTGAAATCCAGCAACGAGTGAAACATTAATTGTGTTAGATGCTAATTGCGTTGGCATCAGAGCAAGAAGAGCATTGGAGGGAACTTTAGAAAGTTGGCGCTGAAGTGAGATGACTTGTGTTGCCAATACATCTGAATGTAAGTATGAATTTAGATGATAATTCTGATTTTTGAGGTTTGATTCTTTATTTCCTGTACTGTGTTTTGTTCTTTTCCCTATGCAAACACATTTTAAGATATTATCTATCTCTGCACATGGGGGAAATATCAGTGAGGGAATGTATAAAACAATGAGAACTAGGAATTTGGCAGCTGTGGGAGGGTAAGAGCCCACAGGCAGTGGGAGGAGGGGCTGGAGAGGTGGCTGAGTGGGCCCTTCCAGGAATTGGTTAGAAAGGCATCTCAGGTATATAAAAGATATGAAAGAAGGGATGAAGAAAAGGTAAAGATACAGACAAGGGTAATGGCACAGTTTTTATAGCCCCCAATGGGAAAACGTGCAGGGAGACCCAAGACCAAAGGGAAGAGGGCAGCTACCAGGACAGCGATTTGGAAGGAATCAGTGTGCCATTTGTAAAAAAGAACATTAGAAATGGATTGTTAAGGGTGTCAGGATCTGCTGTCATACTGGGGGCTCACCACACTAGTGCCCTTGCTGGAGTGAGAAGTGTGTTTCCTAGTAGACATGGGACCTTCTCTGTCTGATTGGAATTTTATGCCAAAGGTGGAACAACTGTTCAGATGTTCTTTTGATAAGTGGGAAAGATGAGCAGGTGCATTTTATTCAAACCATATTGGTGAATGTGCGTGTGTGGTTGACAATTACCACTGTGTGTGTTATCTTCGTAGCTGCCTTTGCCCATTCCCTTCAAACACATTGTACAGGGCTGGGAGAGGCCAGGAAGAATAAGACATGAACAGTAAGCTGTCTTGTGTCCACTGAGTTGTTTTATACTTTTTCTCTGTGTTAAAGTATTCATCACTTTTGGGGTTTTTTTAACCCAGTTTAAGACTCTGCGCTGATTGTGTGCAGCAAAATTGAAGGGCTGCCATGAGCCAGGTGAGTTCTCTGGCTTGCTCAGATCCTGCTGCTGAGGGGCCAACTCCACAAGAAGAAGATGAATGAAGGGACCAGGCAGGGAGGGAAGCTGGGGGAGAGTCTGCTGTGCATCCCTGCCCCAGCCAGCCTGGTTATGATGTGCTGCTGTGGGGTGCTGCCGGCTGCTCCTCCCTGAGAGCTGAGGGTGCAGAACCTCAGGGTTTGCTTGAGGTCACAGGGCTTTCTTGAGATCATTGGAGTCCCTGGTAGGGGTTACTTGAGGTCATTTGGGGTTACTTGATGTCATTTGGGCTTTTTGGAGGTCATTTGGGCTTTCTTGAGGTCGTTGGAGTCCCTGGTAGGGGTTACTTGAGGTCATTTGGGGTTACTTGATGTCATTTGGGCTTTTTGGAGGTCATTTGGGCTTTCTTGAGGTCGTTGGAGTCCCTGGTAGGGGTTACTTGAGGACACCCCCATGGGCAGGGGCTACTGGTTGAGTCACAGTTGCTCTAAATTCAGCTTTCTGATTTCTTATGTGGAACTTTTCTGCACCCCTGAGTGGTGGCTTGGGTTTTTTTGGAACCAAGAAGTTCTATGTAGGAATATGTTTTAAGTAGTTTTTACGAACTTTTTAAGCACAAAACTTTAGGGGTGTAGGAGACAAAATGTTGTAAGAGTTGCAAACATCTGACTCAATGGAACGGTTTTTCTCTTGTGTTTGTTAATGGATGAAAATCCAGAATGGCTTAATAGTGGGGCAATAATATATACAATTATGAGCAGTAGACTACTGCAATCCCCTTGCAGGAGGAGGAGAAGGCTAGAACTTAAGAGTTCCCATGTCATTATGCAAGAACTCCCTAGGTATGGGCTGCAATACATTGTTTTGACAATGACATGCTGCCAGGTGTTCCATTTTCATTGTTTCCATAAGAGAAAAATAAAATCTGTGGGTCTATCACAAATGAAGCAGAACTGATGGTGCCAGCATAAAATTTCTGTTTAGAAAAGTAAATCCCAGCTGCTGTGTAGCTAAGGGTTAGGTAATTTGCTTCTCTACAGAGGAAATATACCACAGGTTGAAAATGTTTGGCTTTTTTCAATTAAAAGTGTGTTGCATCTGCTCACTTAAAACGAAGAAATTCATCTAAGTTTGGGAATGCAAACAGATTCAGTTAATTTAAAAAAAAGAAACTTAGAGTGACTTTAAGATAAATATTTCTATCTTCTTAAAATAGATACTTAATATGGTATTTTAACTATGTAAGATGTGGGGCTTTTTTGAGTCAACCTTTGTTCCTTAGAACAAGTAATTGAATATTTCTTTTTTTCCCTAGTTTTGCTGTGAATCTACAATCTTACTGTCTTTTAGTGAGCTTTATACACAGAGAAACCATGTCATTTATTATATCTTTTTTAACGCTTACCACAAAATTAGTACTAAAACATAAGCAATTGTTGAATGCATCGTTATAGTACAATGGCAGTCATGTATGCATGTTCCTAGTAATATTGTATTTTATTTTTCTGAGATTTTCTTGAATTACTGTATTTTAAAAGGGAGCATCAATCCCTGCAGCTTAAACCAGTTCCATGCTCTTGTGACTTAAAACTTTGGTGAAGACCTGAGCCCAGAGCTGTTAGTACTGTGAATTTTTTAAGGGCTTTTTTACACAGTATGGTATTCTAATAGTTTATGATGCAGAAATCCTGTAAATTTCAGTTAATTGCTAGGTTATGAGACCTGGAGGCATGGGAGACAAAGCACGCTGATAACAAATTGCATGTGTAAATTGTAGCTATGTGTACTTATTACTGATCTTTGGGAGAACATGGCACACACCTGCTGAGCTCTGCTCCTGTCCCTTGAGTATCTTTCATTTTAGCTCCCTCCTGTGTGCTGCAGAATCTACCCAAACCAAACTCTAAGTACTTGCAACTAAGCAGGAGCCATCAAGCTGGCAAAATCTGACCCTGTCCCATCAGACCCTTTAGCACAGAAAGAATGGTCTTTGCAAACAGCTTCATTTTAGGACCATGGGAATGGCTGCATAAATGAGATTGTTTGCATTTTTTTGTATGAATGCTTTGTGTGGAGCTGTAGCACAGCCTCATGTAGGTTAAAAGCACTGTAGTTTTTGTGCTGGAGCCTGCCATCTACAAAGCAAGATAAAGTCACAATTCTATGGCCAATCTGTTGTTTCGTTCACCCAAAAGCAGCAAAATTTCATGGAGGTGCAAGGTTTGCTATCAAAATAAGTGTTGCTTCAAGTCCTAATTTTTGGTTATTGCAGGTACTTTTTGCTGATGTGGGCCTGAAGAGTTACTTACCTAGCCCTTCTAGGACCTGTTTTGTTGTCCTTGAGCACTGATGATCTAAAGGGGTACGAAGCAAATAAAGCTGGTGCTGGGGGTCATATTCTTGGGGGCCTGGCAACATGAAATTGTTAGGAGTCTCATCCCTGCTCAGATGAGCTCCCTGTCCTTGCTGAGGAGCAGGAGCCAGGTGCTTCAAAGCCACTGTCACCACCTGTAGCTGCCTCCCCCTGAGAAACTTCTGGAGAGGCAGGCGATGCTCCCACATCATCCCTGTATTCTGATTTTTGTGGAATCGTACGATGGTTCCACCATGAGCAATAGACAGAGTATATCCTCTTGATTGTTGCTAATTGTCTGACTTTAACAAGGATTTTAATAAAGGATTGCGATTAGAATTATGGTCCCCTAATACCACTTTTATTTAAGTTTATTACAATAATTGCCATGTGATTAATAAAATGTTTGTGCATTCATTGAAATCACTGCTCTCCTATCACATAGTGTGGTAGTTAAACACAGTAAATGCTTCTAATTAGTTAGTAGTTGAATAATGTGCATTAATTTTTATTATATCACCCATAGGATGTTTAATTGTATAGTTGGCTATTAGCTACTGTGAAATATATGGGAAGGGTTGAGTTGTATAATTATCATAATTCAGGCCTTCCACTACGTCTCAGCTCCAGACATCAGAGTGAAACATCTTTATTTCCTAAACTTACCTAAACATGAATTAAAATTCAAATTTTTAATACCTAGAATACCTTTTCTGCACTTCTAAAAAACACATTTATAATTGGAAGCATAAGGAGATCGAGGAAATGGACGTAAGTAGGATGAGTTTGTCGTGGGTAGAATGCCATCTGTTGATAATGCAACAGTCAACACTTTATAGTAAAGAACTTTTCTATCACAGCATTAGTATTTTTGTGTGTTTTTCACTCTTTTCCTCCCTCCCCTGAGCCAGTTTGCTTTTGATTACATGTGTAATTTAAAAGAAGTTCGCATTATCAAATTTCATTAAGCTTCTGGATCCAGAAGGAGCACATGAAAGGAGGGAGTGCTGGGGTTTTCTTTTACAGGGGCATTGTTTTATATCCAAAGACTTAAAATTTGTTGTATTAAGTCTAAGAGAAAGATTATGATGTAGTCATATCGATATCATAATAATAGCAGGAAAAGAATTTTTTTTTTTTTTACTATTTGTCCTTTAGCTGTTTCCATTATCTTCCACATAAAAGAAAAAAAATAGGACATCTGGTCTCTGTGAGAATCCCCAGTTAGCAGCTTCCAGCTTGGTGATATATCAAAGCAATTCTGTTTCTCTGTCTCTGATTTTTCACAAGCAAATATTTTAAGAATATTTTAAAAAGACAAATATTAACACACACAAAAAAAAAGGAGTAACTTGATAGAAATTATGATAATTTCTTGATTTGAAAAGGGGAGTAAAGATAGTGTTGAGAATAGAGGAAAACAATTTTGAATTACTTAAAAAAAAAAAAAAGGAAAGGTACTGACTGTAGACATTCAGGGGGCAAGGAACCTTCCCACATACTGAGTGTCAGCTGTATGGGAGAGGAATAACTTCCAAGAGTGTTTTCAGATCACCAGGATGCTGGGTCCAGCTTTACATCTGAAATAAATGTTAGTAGGCAAACAAGCAAAGGGTTGGTTCCAAAGAACATCCTTCAGCTTCTGACACCATTTGTAGGCAAATGTGTAGTTTTTCAAGACCCTTTTTCGTATCTACAGTGTCTTAGTGCCTGACAAAATCTAGCCACTGGTCTCAGGTCCCACAGGTAATTTCTAAGATGCAAAGATCAACTGGTGGGTTGTTTGTTTTTGTTATCTCCAGTCCTCCACCTTTTGTGTTTACCATTGAGATATACTCAATTCAGGGCTGTTGTCATTAGAGACACTTCCTTCAGAACTCAGAGTCTGAGATACAGGTATGAGATCTCACTTCCAGCAGAGCCATGATTTCAGAAGAGCTATATTTCTTCTTGGCCATAAAGGAGTACTGAGAATATTGATCAAAAAATCACAAACAAATGAACAAACACACCACAGATCTGATGATGGGAGAATCTTACTCTTCTATTTTTTAGGCAAGTAAAAGTTTTTTAAAGATGCTTTTAAAATATGTCTCTTTATGTTAACATTTCTTCAAAGTGATCTTTGAAAATACTATTGTGGGCCTCTACAGAATATTTAATAAGAAAATTACACACACACACCCAATTCTCTTTTGTTTACAGCCAATTTTAATTGCTGATATTAATTGGTTTTTTCCTTTGTTCTCACCCCAATTCAGTTCTGAAAGTTTTTCTTTCTCTTGCAGTGCTTTTAATTGGAATATAAGGGTATATAAAGGTAAGAACTTAGCTGACAAACTTTTCTTCAAGTGATTCCAAGTAGGGCATATTGCAGAACTGTGGGTTGTTGAGTTTTGGGGTTTTTGTTTTGGTTTTTTTTGTTATGGTCTTCCATATCATATTCTTTCTGCAATCTCCACCTACCTTTGCAAGAACTAATTATTTGGAAGTTTAAAGGCTGCTGACAAATGGTCTCACAGTTAGTGACCGGGTATAGAAATGAAACAGAACACTGAACCTTGGGGATTCACCTGGCCTCCTTTGCAAGCCAGGTTGGTTCCTACAGTGTTGAATAACAATTAAAGGAGTTCAAGTTTGAAAGTGACTCTTCAGATGTCAAACGACAAAGCAAGTGTCAGTTTCTTGGCAGAGAAGGAAAATAATGCAAAACAGGAAAAGCAGGGCAAGAACATTGGTACATGGGGTGATGTTTAAAAGTTTTATTGCTATATGCACCATATTTGCTTACATTTAAGGGATGTGTTAGTTGTTACTACTTCTTTGTTATAGTTCCCCTAGGGTCATGATCATACCATCATGTGTGTGTCTGCATAATCCGTACCTGTCAGAAGGGCTCCGAGATGAGAACCTTATTTTTGCCTTTGTAAGCGTGTAGTATGTATTGTCTTTTGAAACACAAAGGGTCACTGGCATTTATGCATCAGTGTGATTAATGCTGGTGTCTCCTTTTATCTTCAATCAGAAGAAGTCAAACGATTCTTACATCCTTGGCTAAGCAATCCGTAACTGAAAAATTCAGAGATTCATATCCTTAGATATCAAAGATTCAGGAAACCTGCAAGTATCTGTACACCTTTCTGACTGAGGAGCTGAGACACCTTCCAGAAGGTGACCCACCCACCAGCCTACGGGGTGTCTCTGATGCTCCCAACCAGACCCTCTGCTGAAGCAGTTGTAGAGAATTTGTGAGTTTTCAGACTAGGTACGAGGAAGAAATTTTTTACAATAAGGGTTTTGAAACCCTGGAACAGGTTGCCCAGAGAGGTGGTAAGTGCCTAATCCCTGGAAACATTCAAGGTTGTGTTGGCTGGGGCTCTGAGCAACTTGATCTACTTGAAGATTTTCCTGCTTGCTGCAGGAGGGTCGGACTGTAAAAGGTCTCTTCCAACCCAAATTTTTCTGTGATTCTGTCAGTACAGCCATTGAGACACATGCCTGGGAGAGGGAATGAAAGGTGTGGTCTATGCTTTAATGCGTTTCAGGTGTATTGAGCAGCCATTGGAGCAGGGTCAGGAACTCTTGTGTCTCTGCACAGTGCAGCTGCAGTGTTCCCGTTCTCCGAAAAGTCAAATAGCTTCAGTGGGAAAGATTAAAGCTTCCCACTCCACAACAGGGGACAGCTTGCTAATTGGAGGACCCTCCTGGGAGAATCGAATCTCCTGAGTCTGAATAGGGAAATCAAAGTGTTCTCTCACATTCTGGGTGCATGTTCAAGGAACTTAAATTTTGGTTATGAGTTCTTAGGGCTCAGGCTAATGCCTTCCGGTTTCTGCTGGGAGAAACATTTTATTCAGCACCCTGCCTTTTGTGCATTCCATCCTGATATTTGTTCTATTTCACATCCTCAGCAAAGGGCCTATAGGCTTACTCTGTTAGATTGCTGGCAACTACATACATCCTCAAAGGCCTTTTGAGCACTACTGTGATCTGTGATTTTGCTGGGAGCAAAGTACTTAAATATCTTCAGAAGGGAGGCCTTGTTACTTGAAAGGTGAGATTAATTTCGAAGAGCTGAGCTTGTCTGTCCTGCGCAGCTTAAATGCAGCTTGCAGTCTATCCAAACAGTCTGGAGACATTCTCCATGTTCTCCTTGGCATAGGATGTGACATTCCTCTTTTCTTTACCCTTGCTTTGCTGTACTTATTAAGACTCCAGATCTCACATTGTTTGTCAACCTGTGAAAGGGTGAAATAATCTGTTGTGAGTAGAATGAAATTTAAGTCCAGATCGGATTCAAAGCATAGCTGGGTTGAGAAATAGTTTAATCTAATATATTTTCTTACTTATTTCTACTTACATTCTGGAAACACCAACTGGATGAAATGTTCATTCCAGGATTGGAGACCTTTAGGACTGGGGCAGCACTAAATGTAGGGTGAGTAAGGTTGTTGCACATACTGCTGAGGCCAAAATTGTTGTTAAGTACTGCATGTTGTCCACTTGGTTCTTCTGCTCTGTTTAAATATTCAGAACTTTTTGTAAAGCATTTGGACACTAAAGTTCAACATACAGGGAGGAGACATAGTCAGCATTGAGAGAGCTGCCATAAGAAGCTGAAAAGGTTTTCATTCGGCTCTTAAGTAGTGGAAAATCTACTTCTAAGATTTTGGTGGAGGGGGTTGTGAAGCTGGGGTAATTCTTAAGTAGTTTTCTATATGCATGGGAAAATTAAATGAGATATTCTACACTAATACGTTTCCAGAATGCTGTGATTATCTCCTATTAAAATAAGTAGACCTTACTTTAAAGTGAACAAGTATTACCCACTTCCACCAATAAGACATTTTAACTTTATAACTTTGAGAGATCTTTTCTACCTGACTGAAGTAAATTTGGCTGATGTTTGTCTGTGCACCTGCATTGCTCTATTCCTGCATCTCCACTTCAAAAAAGAAACGTTACTTTAAAACAGGCTGTTACTATCCATGATAGGCACTACTGATGCACACCTTGTTTGTTGCCTTTGCAAAAAAAGAGATTTGAAGTCTAATGTTACTCTTTACTGCATCGTGCATAGCTCACTAGGCAATATGACTTGCTCACAATTCCAGAAAGCTTCTCACTTCTGTTGAGCACGGTGTGTTGTGTTGATCTCAGGCCAGACACTGTCAACTCTTACTCAGACCCTCAGTACAGAAGAGGTCAAAACTTGCAAGCTGAAAGGTTTCTTGAAAGAAATAAATTCCTGTCCAGGATAAGTATCTTACTCAGTGAAAAGTTCTCATCCTCCTGATTATCTTCTAGCTCCAGACAAAGCAACAGAAATTGACCCAGATGTCTTTTAAGGAAGTCAGAGCTAAACAAAAATATTCCTTAATATGTTTAGTCCCAAATGATGAGTTAAGGGGTCTGTTTCTTTTATGTCTTGGTGCTGTTTTCAAAGTAAATGCTAATTAGAAGGCACTTAGGAATCCTGGTTCAGTAAGCAGATGCCAGGGGACAAGCACACATCAAGTGCGTTATACATTTCTCACAGCATGAAATCTTTAGTGTGATACAATAAGTAACAATTTAAAACCCCAACACACATCTGGTTTCTAGGGAGATCTCCTGAAGAGGATCACAGCCTTCTTCAGCAGTGCTATGATAAGATATGCAGAAAAGCATTGAAAACACTTTAAGATTTCATACTGTGATGGCCCTTAAGTGCTTCTGGGGAATGGGATTGGGGTGTTGTGTGGTGCTCCACAAATGCAGTTCTGTGTTTGAAGTGTATCATCGTGCAATTTGTACATAACTAGGAAATAAAGTAGAGGGATAAACAGGGAGATAAAAGCTGAACTTGATTTGGGAAAAATATTTCTAAGTATTTTGTGCCACACTTTTTGTGTTTTTTGGTTTTTTATTTTTATTTTTTTTATTTATTCCCCAAAGGGTTTGCATTTAAATGCAAAATGGTCAGGCCGGAGTACAGACTGAATTTGAAAGCAAGTATATAAGCTGTAAGTGCTGATTTAATAAACCATTAGCCTATTCTATTTGTAAACATCTTTGGAGAAAAACTAATGAACTCTTTCTGGACAAAATTGCTTAGTTATAGAACATCACTTTTGAACACCAGCAGATAATTTGGTGCTCTGAGGCTGTGTCTACCCTGCAGGACAGATGCCTGCTGCTGTGCCACCCTTGTCCCCGTTTGCCTGAGTGGAGAACCTCACTGATTTGTAGCTCCCTTCCAGCCTGTGTGCCCTGCTTGCCTCCCATGGGAATGAGCTGTCAGACAGATGGTGTGTTCCTAATCCTGTCCTCCAAGGCCAGGAGCTTATATGTGCTTCAGGGCCAAAAAAACCCTCCCTGCTTTTCATATTATCTAGAGAAAAAGGGCGCAAGAGCTTATGTGGCTGAGCAAAAGAGGCATAGTTGAATCCCTCTGGTTTTGTACAGTAGCTGTAATGTTGTTTTATAGTCTGTATTTTTAACACTGCTTGGATGTTCACTTTTATGCCAAGAATAAAATAGCTATTTTAACAATTTATATCACAAAATGTCAATGACTTCAGAGATTTGTTACTCTTAGAAACCTATCAGGCCCTGCATGATAAGAAGCAAGCTAACAATCAGGTCCATGCTAATTACAGGCAACAATATTTTTATTTTCTTCTATGTGTTTTTGGGGGGAATTTCTTCTGAATTATATGTCATGTAGAAAATAAGCAGAACTTTATGTAGGACATGAATTACAAAATTTATGAACAGGGGTGGGAGGGAGGGAGATTAAGAGGACTCCACCTGAAGTCAGTAGTGATGACATGGTGAATTTGGGGTTGAAAGGAGTAGAGGAGACCAAAGAATAATTTTAGCACAAAAGTTATTCGTTATGCCATACATGTTTTAATATTCCCCAATTGTTCTGTGGATACAATTAAGGGGAATAAGTGGTTGAATTTTGGTGTTAAATTACTGTAGACAAGTGTCCTACTTGCAGACAAATTTAAGGATCCCTTACAAAATAAATTCTGCGCAACTTTATGCTAGTTTGAAAGCACTGGGTATAAATAAGGATAAAGGTCAATGTGATCAAAAGACAGTAGCTGAACGGTGAGTGAGATTACCTTTGGGAGAATTCAGAGGCTGCTGTATAAAAGATCTGTGTAAATTAAGTATGCTTAGCATCTCCTGGGGAGAAAAAACCCCTCTAAGCAAACAGGTTATCTAACCTTTTGATACCTAAATGTAGAAGTTTTGGTCAGTGGCTAAAAAAGTAGGACTCTTTACTGTTTCAGCTCTTTACTCATTGGTGCAATGGAATTTATTTAGGCAACAAGGAGTAAAAACAACTGCATATCATATGTTCAAACTTTTACTCAGACTTAATATTTCATTTAGCCTTCAGCTATGATAACCACAGACATACCCTACGAAATGTTATTTGTGCCCATAGAGTACCATTAATTTTCTTTTAATCTTTCTCTGCCTCAGGAAACATTTCAATTGAATTTTGCTCTTCATGCAAGGAATCAAGAGTACCGAGAGCTGTGCAAATTTCCTTTCATTTTCCCTTTATTTCCATATTTTTAATAGATTCGTGACCCATGATGCAAATACTGGAGCTATTGTAAAAACATGTTAAATTAAAAATATGTATTTGTTGTGTCCATCTGTTAAATTTATGACATCTTCCTAGAGTTTATTGAATTTCCTGTCATCAGATCTCAGTTTCACAGTTGGATTAGTGGCATTTTCCCGACTAGGAGGTTTTGTCTTCTCTGCCCTTCCCATTGCTGCTCTTTCTTGCACCGTTTTACTCATCTTCTCAGACTTCCATGGATTCCTTAATGCTGCACTTCCTATCTTTATTGGCCAAGAGCTATCTCCTGTTCCCCTTTTTAAATTTATCAAATTGTCTTAGCCTTCTCTCCAGCTTTGCTCTAATTTTATTTTATTACTTTTGCCTCCCCCCCAGGTAGGGGAGAGCTGTTGTATTGGCAGGAAGTTTCAGAAATGTGGGTGTCATTTGTGTGAGAGCTTGAGAGAGAGGGTATTTTACTCAATATAGTGAACAACTCTGCATTTAATACCCTACTTCACTCTTGCATCTTCAGCATTCTGGTGGCATATTTCTCTTAGATGCATTGAAGCAGCTGTTTGACACAGAATAATGCCACAGCAGAGCTTGACAACTTTTTTTTTAAGCAGGCTTTGGATGGGTAATGATTATAAAATCAGGATCTCTGCTGAAAGATAACACCTCTAGCAGTCTCAACCCTGAGATACTGGTTCAGAATTAACTCAGAGGGAAGTGTACCATCTGTTGCTAAAACCTCACACTAAGAACTCAAGCAATTTCTAGCTTAAAGGCAAAACGTGGACATGAACCTAGCTAATTAAGGGAAGCGAAGAGAGGGATGGAAACAAAAACTTTAAAATAGCTTCTGGTCCTGTGCTTGTGCCTGGTGCTGTCTGACTGTAGATACAGCAGAGAGAATTGACACTGCAGAGAAAACAATCTGCACAGAAAGTTCTGTCAAATGTCCAAAGTAAACAAATGGGAAGCAAATATTGTTTCATTGCTGTTTGATTTAGAATAACTGTACTGTATTATGTAAAGCTTCTCCAGGCTCACTTAGGATGTTTAAACTGTTGCTTTTCCTTCAATGCTTGATAATCAGGACTAATTTCTGTGCCAAAAATGTATCTCCAGATAGCTTGTTTACTTCAAGACTGCTCATCAGCCAAACCTAGCAAAAGAATCAAAATTTCTTGTTAGTGCTTCTTTACATGAATAGCTTATTTTATGTCTTAATTATTTAATTGAATGGTTTAGGTGACCTGGAAAACAAGCCAAAATGTTCTGTTGAGCATTGTTTTCAGTTCTGGTAAGAGGAGAAAAAGAACATCAAAAAAGGCAAAATAAGAGCTGGAGGCCTCATCTGCTTGAAATGAAATACAGTGCTCCAGCTTGCTTGCCCATGCCCTATCTTCAGATAATGCAGTAATAAATCTCCCATAACTGTGGAACCTGGGTAAATGCAGATCTGACCTTTTGTTTACAGGGTATCAAGGGAAATCTTTATGAGACCACAGAAGTGATTGAAAAGGTTTAGAAACATTATGAGATGGCAAAATGTGTCCCCTGTGGATGATTCTGACAGCAAAGATCTGACACTGTTTCTCAATGAGCAGTGCCCTTTCTGCAGAGCTTTGAACAAGCCATTTGGTAGTGATGTTTGAGAAACATTTTTGGTAATGCAATTCAGGGAAAAACTGATCTTTGCTGCTGTAAGTAAGTGAGATTTTAATGTTATTAAAATATTGACATGAAAATATTTCCTGGGTGTACAGATGTTGAGGCTGGTACGATGCAAGATAAGATAGAAATGATAACATTCATGGTTTAGGAAGAAAATTAGTCAGATTAAGCTTTTTATACTTCCTCTAACTTCCACTGGTTATGATAGTTTATCTGCTTATGATTTAAAGTGGGGACTTAAATCAGCTTGATTAAAAGTCCAGATTGTGTTTTATTACATAAAATGAATTTGTTGATTAAACAAATACAGAACAAAAATGTTGTGAGCTAGAAAAGGAGCCATGCTGTTAAATTCCAGATTAAAGTCCGTTCTTGCTGCCTGAAAGGAATTACCTTTAAGAACAGAAGAGCAGCAGAAGGTTGGGATTCATTTTTTGGGTTAAAACGCCACTGCTGCTTTTGTTTTGGTTTTGTTTTAAATTTAGGCATCTTGTGTAGCCTGTGATTTGGTTTCTGATCTGTACAAAGGTACATGTTATGAATACATCCACTAATTATCCCTGCGTGACTAATTTGCTGCAACTGCTACCCTTGGTAGAAGAGTATCAGGTTAAAGAATAGCTGAGCAGACTGAAAATAGAGAAGCCCACGGGCCTTGATGTGATGCATCCACGGGTGCTGAGTGAGATGTTGTCGTCGCTGTGAGGCCACTCTCAGTGATCTCTGCGTGCCTGGCAATTGGGAGAGGTGATGTACAGAAAGCAGCTTTGCAGGGAAGCACCTGGGGGTGCCAGTGGACCCAGGCTGACTATGAGCCAGCAATGTGCCATAGGCAGCAAGGGGGAGAAGGCAGTGAAGGCTTAGGCGAGGTAGGGGATCCTTCTATCTGCTCAGCATTGGTGAAGCCACACCTGTAGTGCTGGGAGAAGTCCTGGGCTCCCCAGTGCAAGAGAGATAGAGACATACTGGAAAGTGTCCAGTGAAGGGACTGGAGCATCTCTCCTATGAGGATAGGCTGAGACTGAGCTTGGGAACCTAGAGAAGGCTCAGGGGGAATCTAAGATAGGTACCTGAAGGGAGAGTGCATAGCCAGGCTCTTTTCAGGAGTGCTCAGGGGCAGGGCCAGAGGCAATGGGCACAATTTGAAACACAGGAGGTTCCCTTTGAACATCTTGAAGCACTTTCTCTCGGATGTCATGATCGGTGGGACAGACTGAGGTAATCCAACTAATAAAAGTACCTGCATAACTCCAGCATGTGTGGATTGAAGATGAGATGGGGAAGGGAGGTTGTGCAGTTTCCAAACCCAAGAATGCTGCTGAAAGTTTTAAGGAGTCACTGTTTTAGAAAGGGTTTTGTATCTAAGTTTACTAAATTTGAGGAATGTATATGTATGAATTTGTACTATACTGGCTAGTACATGAAGGATACAAATTGTTTTTGTCATGTGTATTACACTGATCCTAGTTTCCAGCACTTAACATTCCTTTTGGTGTTTTTAATTAATTAATTAATGTACAAATTAACCTGGTACTTCATTATCAAAAGAAAATATTTCTAGTAAATACCCAAACATTCAAACTTAACATTGGAAGTATGCCATAGCTGTGACATAGCCAAGATCACTTGAAAACATGCCTGCAAAGAGTACCTAGGATTACATTTTATAGTGGGGGGGGAGGAATCACCAGAAATTAATAGACTGCTCTTATGCCAATTCCCATCTATTTAAGGTCTTCTAATTTTCTCATTGGTATAAGGAGACTCATTCTTGGTGGATTTAAAATTGCAGAAATGCTCCATTCAGCAGTGCTGCAGATGGACTTTTCTGTTGTTTCAGCTTGGCTCTCCTGGAACTGGAGAACGGCTGAACTCAATAATCCAAGAGGTCATTTCCAACCTTAACAATCCTGTGAACTCTTGTGTGTTTTGTGCACATACACCTGTGGTCACTTTGGCATTCCAGGTGTTCCAACAGGTTGCTACATCATCAAGCTTCTGCAGGGAGAGGATCATCTGCTGAACAGTACCATGCATGTTTACTGTGGAGCTGTGGAAGTTAGTAAACTTTCGACACTGCAAGTAAGCAAGCGTCTGGGGTTGCTGTCTCTGTCACCCTGCAGCATCAGGGTGCTATCATGTTTTATAAAATGGCCATAAAGTATATATTTACCTGGCACCAAAATGCTTCTGAAAGAGTTACTTAGTTTTTGCTGTGCAGGTTGCGTATTTTTTTGTGGGTGTTATGTTTGCTTGCAGTCTTATCTGTTGTTGGCCTCAGGCCATTAAATAAATGCATAAAAATACTCTAAATAGAAACATAACTGATTAACCAAATGTGTAATCCCCACAACATAGTAATTTAAAAAAAAAGGCAATTTAGAAAAAAAAAAAAGCCAACTATGCTTTCATTTCACCTGTCAGCCTCATCTGCTGTAACTTATGATCTCAGAAATTAGATCATCTGAAAATGAAACAGATGGAGGCTCCTTTAGACTGGGTAGGTGTGGGAATGGGAGAGGGACACAGCCGAAGGCACCTTCCAGGGTGAGCAGTGCTACTTTAGCACCTGCTTTGGCTTTGAGCTGTGTCTGGTGACATCAGCCTCACAGATATGTTTGCTGTGATTCACCAGCTTTAGTGAGGTTTGGCTGCATGAGGGGAGAGAGAAGAATGACAGATAGGAGAATAAATATCATCTCAGTATATTGGTCTGACCCTTCAGCCAATATTGATTCATTCCTGAGAAAAACAGCTGGCAGAATGCAGTTCCCATCTTCTGTTGTGCAAGCAATGTGCAGAAAGGATTCCTGCCTGCCATCCCCTTTCTCCCAAGAAAGTGAGCTGAAGCTTGGGACTATTCAGGCTGTTAAAAACCATAGAAGATTTCTATTATGTATGCCTGTGTTTTGTTTTTCATTGTAAATTGCTTTTGTAATAGGTGAAACTAAAATACTAGAACTACAGGAAGTCTCAGCTACACAACAGTGCTTTTCTTTGGGAACTGTATTCTCTATATTTACCTAGAAAATAATTTTTTTCACGTAGAAATGCTTCATATACCAGTCAAAAAACAAAAAAACCCACTGTTGTGCTAAGATGTTTCTCTAGAATCAAAACTTGTTTTAACGCTGTCACATGCTGCATTCATTGTTTGATTGGCATTTTTGAGTGCATTTCTTAATTCTTTCATTGGTTTCAGTTCCCAGTTTTCTTTTTGGCTCTGTAGGTGTTTTTGGGAGCCAGTATGTGCTTTTTATAGATCATCTGTTATCCACACTGGTGTTTACCTTTTCAACGTTCACAGCAAAGATGCCAGCTAAAAAACAGGTTTATTTTGTATATCTACACAAGGTTTTAAACACTGTCATTCTCAAAGTTGCTGGATCTTGCCATATAACTGACATACTCCATCTTTGATATTGATTACAGAAGGAGCTGCAGAGTAAATAATAGACAAACTTTTTTTTTTTGTGACAGTGGGGCAAGATAAAAAGGACTTTATTTTCAGGATTAAATGGGAGGAGAAACAAGGAACATCTCAGTATCTGTCATTTCATCTAGGTAATGTTTCTGCCTCAGAATTATCAGAACTGGTGTTGTTCATAGACAAGACCTATAAGTCATTTAAACATAAGCAAACACCAGTTTGCAGCTTTCATCATGAAGGTTTAGCTGTCACGCATACTGGATTACAAAAGTCAGTCTGTTTTATTTTCGTTTTCCCACTGTGACATATTTTTATAGTGAAGAAAAATCATTTTAAGGAACAGAAGAAAAATCTAACCCACTTTAAAATTCAGCGTTCAGAAGCATGTACTTCTGAGCTGATGTGAATTCATAACACTTAAAAAGATCTGGCGCAAGTTAGCATTCTTCTCTTTTTCCCACTGAATAACAAGTATGAGCAGTTCTTTCTGTCTGCCTGTTTAAACAAGGAGCTAACAGTATCAGCTCAGGCAGGCTGAGTAATGTATGGTTTTGGGGGTTTTTCCCACACTTAGAGTTATTTAATAAAACCCCTTCCTGATCTGATTGGTTACAGTGGAAATAGACTCTCCTTGAAACAGGTGTTTTAAAGCAAAATAAAAGGAGTATTCAAGCAATGCAGGATAAGCTGTATCTAATACACTGTCCAGGCTGAACAACTTAATATATGGGTTTTGTATTTCCTCCTAATTTAAACTACTTCTCTCAAGGTCTGCACAGGTATAAACTTAAAGATAGGAAAGTTACGCATGGTAGGGTACCGAACTGGGGTTTGGTGTGTCTGTGGTAGCATCTCAGATTTGCCATAGGCTACCCTGGTGACATTCTCGTGTAATTAAGGTGTTTTGGACCTCATTATCTAGTTATGTGTATAAAAATGTAGTGTTAATGATTTTTTCTTCTGTTCTTTGCATGTCTCATTTATTGTCACTGCTCTCTCTACTTTGCTGAGATGTGTTTTTTTCTGTGGGCTGAGTGCAGTTTGTGAAATCACATGGAAGTACCACAGCCTGCATGGAACAGTGAAGCAGTTGTTTAATTGCTGGACATTAAGGCTTTTTCTTCTATTAACAAAACACACTGAGTTTCAAATTACATGAGCACTACCACATATGTGGTATCAAGATGCTGTATTTTAATGTGCAGTGTCACACAAACCTGTCTTAGGTTACCCTTAGTTAGTAGAATCTAACTGCCCCAAAAGGCCAGACAAATAATTAATTTTTTTTTAACTTGGTGCTTCCCAAGCTTAGATTGTTTAACATTGTTCTTGTTCACCTTAAAATATGCTGTGAAAAATTCTATGCTCCTTTTATCTTTTTATTTGTAGATGTTGTTGCAGATGCTTTAAAAAAAAAAAAAAGTCTTCAGGTTTTGAAGTATTTCTTTTCCTACATAGGCTTTAAAATATGACACTGGGTAATATCACAGTCTGTGTTTCATCAACACAGACCAGTTGAGTTCTGTTCCAGTTTACGTGACAGACCAGACATGTCTGATTGACAGATTTGGAGCAGAGAGAACAGAGGAACTGACATTATCACATTCCTCACTGTAATGGGACTGCTCTTGTTCAACTGTGCACATACTCCTTATTTTCTTTTTCTGGTAAGTTTATCCAAATGTCTTGAGTTGAGATGAGGCTGTTTCTGATGAAATAACTTCAGTATTTAGGTAAGGCCTAATTTGTCATGTGTCTTAGAAGATGGTTCAAATGACATATGGAATCCCCATACAAAAGAATTAACATGTGGTAATGTTGATGTAGTCATAAAGAGATGGATTCAGATGTATTCAGGCTTTTGAGATTTTCTGGATTAGTTTTTTACAGCTAAAATGCAATTGAAATATGGACTGTCATTGTTCTGCTGACTTACAGGAGATAGATACTTAAAAGTTACACTCTTGTTCAAAATATTTCAGTATCACAGGTCAGGTTAGTTAAAAACCCAGCTTAGACACAGCTGGGGCCTGCAGGTGCTGCTTCTCCCTGGTCTAAGCATCCTTTTTGTGCCATTGATAAAGGGTACAAATGCCTGTGGTACATGTTTTGGTAATAGATTATGTGTAGCTATACTGGTAACTGAAATTTCATAGCAGAAATGGCCACAAATAGGTCAGGACAAAGGATAAGAAGAAAAATAAACGGTTTTTTTGGTTGGTTTTTTGTAGCACATAAAAGTCTTTCATAGTATGGATATGATTTTTCAGCATGAGTCTGTATTTCAAAAGATACCAATAGTAGCATTCACATTTTGACTAAAATTTCCTTTCATATTAACTGTAACATCTTCATGACTGGTAATTATTTCATAGATTGATTTTTGAGTTTGATTGGGAAAAGTCATTAATGAAACACCAACTTTGAAGAAGATACAGAACTTAATTATGGGAAATTAGCAATGATTACTCTGATACGTAACATGAAGAAATTGCGTAGTGACTGGGTAGATTTGCTGAAAGGAGTCAGAAAAGCAAATTACTCTGTTACCCAGCTGGTAGTATCCTGAGAATTCCTGTCAATTCTGAACCTCATCAAGGAAGAACCATCAGTCAGGTGTACCCTACTGATCACATAAACCAGCTGTGATTTGTAATCGTGGTGGCTGACTGTGGCTCACAGCGTGAGTGGCATCCTAAGTGTGACACCCAAAACACTGACTGGCCAGAGTCTTTCCAGGAGAAGCCTTGGTCACCCATGGCTTGCTCTGAGCAAGGTCTGGCTGAGAATTTCCTTTCCTGACTGATTCGTAGGGTGTGTTGGTTTATAGCTTGCCATCTGGATGTGCCCCAGGAGAAAGCCTTCTGGACGCATCTTGAGCTGAGCAGTGTGTGACTCTGGCCTGACACTTGGGCCGGCTCTCATCCTCTAGAACTGTGTTTCAAACTCAGAACTTTGCAGCGACGACTGCCTGTTACTGACACGGATTTATTCCAGCTTAACCTGCAGCTGTGCCCCGGGGGGTAGGACTGGATGTGTTCCAAAGCATCCCTTACTAGGTGGTCTTGAGGTGAGTGCTGGCTGTGTCAGTGCAAGAGGTTCCATCTGCTTGTTGGAGGGAATGGCAGCGGCTGAGGTGTTCTTGGGAAATAACAGCAGGCAGTAGTTTACTCTCAGCTAAACAGTAAATAAATACTCTTAGAGAACCAAGTGCTAGACAGCATATCAAATGCAGCATGCTGAGTACAAGCATATATGAAGAAGAAGAGATTAAAATGTGATTTCGTTTACTTTAAAAGCGGATAACAGTACATAGATTCATTAGGATATTGATCTGAGGAACCTTAAACAGTGCTTTCCATGTCGTTTACATTGAAGTCCTAAGTACAGAGATGTAACCACATATTACCAATGCCTTTTACTAATAAGTGTTACCAATAATGTCATAAGGATCTGAGAGGAATTATTTTGTTAGCCCATTATTGTACCTTCAAATGTTATTTGTTAAAATCACATCATTTATATTGTGCTGTAACTTACCTTTTCATCACCATAAAACTGAGTGGGGTATTATACTGCTGAATGCTGTCATTTTCCTCACCTCTATGAGATATTTTGTCCTTCTGCAGGGCTAATATATAGTCTAGAGAAAATGACTTAATATATCCCGTGCTTAAATTTGCAACCTATAAAAGGGAAAATGTAAATTTATGTTCAGACTTAAATGCAAGTAGCTTGCATAGAAAACATATGGATAAATCAGAAAGTAACTTCTAGTCCATTTCTTTGCTCATCTCGGCACTGTTTCTCATCTGAGCTTCATTAAGTGGTGCAAGCTGTGTATCTAGAGAATTAGATTATGCTTTTCCAAAGGGTTTGCATTAATATTTTCCTTAAGATGCTGTGAGGACAGTGATTTGAGCATCCAAATCCATAGAAAGCTTTTAAAGTCTCAGCTACAAGACGGTTTTCTTCTACCATTGCCTTCATCAAACTTTCTTCCTCCTTTCTTCACCCCAAAAACTTTCCATGGGCTCAGGACACGAAATGTATCTGTTACAAGTGAGTAAACCAAAGAGACAGTACCAGGTATGACCTCCGGTCTTGCAGGGGAGGGTAGAGGCAATGGCTTGAAACTGATAGCAATATTCTGATAAAGCTTTTTTTAATTACTTTCTAACTATTTATATGTAAAGGAACAACTAGAGCAGTGGAGAGAGACATGATTCTCTTCTGCTATTTACAGTAGTCACTCGTGAAGTGGGAGATCGAAATGCAGTTATCTGTTCTCATGAATACTTATTTACATACTCAGTGAGTTCTCAGAAGGAACTAATACTCCCCTTGTAGTATCTTGTAGCTGCATCCCAAGGGGCTCCTGTGAAATGTGGGTGGCAGAAAAGCCAGGGTCTGTGTCAAGAAAGTAGATCTAGAACTGTGCTGTATTTACCAAGGACGTAGTGGACCTTCACCTCTTGCCTCTTCAGATTGAGCTATTTTGCATCCTGAGAAGGACTCGGGGGTGCTGGTGGATGAGAGGCTGGACATGAGCTGGAAATGTGCACACCCAGCCCAGAAAGCCAAACATATCCTGGGCTGCACCCAAAGCACTGTGGGCAGCGGGGCCAGGGAGGGGATTCTGCCCCTCTGCTCTGCTCTGGTGAGACCCCACCTGCAGGGCTGCATCCGCTCTGGGCTCCCAGCACAGGAAGGACCAGAGGACCTGGTGACCTTCCTTCCAGAGGAAAGGTCACCAAGATGGTCAGAGGGATGGAGTGCCTCTCCTATGAGGAAAGGCTGAGAGCATTGGGTTTGTTCAGCCTGGAAAGGGGGATTCTTTGGTTTGACTTAATTGTGGCCTTCCAGTACCAGAGGGGAGCCTACAAGACAGATGGAGAGGGACATTTTACAAGGCCATATAGTGACAGGACAAGGGGGAAGGGTTTCAAACTGGAAGGCAATAGGTTTTGATTAAATGTCAATAGAAGATTTGTTACTGTGAGAGTGGTGAGGCACTGAACAGGTTGCTCAGAGAGGTTGTGGGTCACGCATCCCTAGAAGTGTTCAGGGGCAGGTTGGATGAGGCTCTGAGCACCCTAGTCTAGTGAAAGGTGTCCCTGCCCGTGGCAGAGGGATTGCAACTGGATGATCTTTAAGGTCCCTTCCAATCCAGCCCATTCTATGATTCTTAAAGATCTTTTTTTGCCACCTGAGTCAGGGCAATACAGCTGGGTGGTATCAGAGCCAGGGTCCTTGTTACACAGGTGGCAAAGCCCCTGGGGGTGGGTGTGTGTGGAAAGCACTTTCAGCAGTTACAGAGAGAAGAGATCCCTCAGGTTTATGAAGTTAACCTCACTGCATATCAGTCTGCCACACATTCTCCCTTGAGTTTTAAAATAAATAACAAAGATGGGATTAAATCATCCATAGTCTTAACAGCTGGATGCTTTATTTGTTACAGGACACATCAGCTTTCTGTTCCCTTGGGAAAAATAGAACTGTTCATTTCTTACCATGCAGAGTTTGTAGTTTCTAAGAGTATATTATTTCAGTTTTCTAAATAAAACATTAGTTATTACATGAAAAAAATCACTATTTACAGGTATCCCTGTGCCATCATGCAAACAGGAACATCCCAGGGTGAGACTGTGCACCTGTTCCTGCTGTTTCAGAAGTAAACAGGCATACTGTAAAACTACACAGATGCTTCTAGTTTTAGGTCCTAAGGCCAGCTGCTGTGCCTTTTGCCAAAGTCCCTTCAGAAAGGAAGGAAAAATAATGCTTCCATGCAGGGGATTTTCTAAGAGTTGAGCAGGAATATTATTCTCCACTGTCATTCCCAGGTGGATGTAGGAAGAGGAGCCTGTGCTGTATGTGTTTGTTGTGTGCAGTGAGATGTGTTCCTTTTGTAGTGGCTTTGGATGTGTTTTCCATGCTCAGGCAATGCAGTTTTATTCTCTCCTTAGTCCACTTTGGATTTCTGAGTATTCTACCTTTCATATTTTGGATTTTAAATAAGGCAGGACTACATGTTAGGGGTTTTGCTTTTAGGCAGTGCAAGAGGGGAAGAAAACCCAGGGTAAAATTTAAGCTACAGCTGTCAAAACAAAACAAAGTAATAATAGAAAAATTTATTCTAAGCACTTCCTTAATGATTAGTGGGGAGTGATTGACCATGTACTAATTTGGGTTACAGTATCCTTCACAAACTCCACAGTGTACCATATTCCCATTCCCACAGAGGAGGTGAGACCTGCGGTTTTCCCGAGGCGCAGGCATGGGTACAGCTCTGCCAGGTGAGCCAGAACAAAGCCTGCCTCTGGCAAAACCAGCAGGGATGCTGCTGAGCTTGTCTCAACTTGGAAGTCATTCTGCATAACTTACTGTAAACACAGAGGGATAATTTAGAGATGAAAATTAATGCGGGCATGAAAAATGATAAATGAGAATCCAAAGCTTTGGTCATATTTGACCTTCAAGTTTGAGTTCCTACACACACAGAAACATCTGCATATAATTTATTAAGTCAGATTACACAGCCTAATGGTGGTCTCCATGGCAAGCTCAGTGGCTTTTTTCTTTTACTTGATTTGTAGATGTTCATTGTCCGTGATTTGCAAGCGTTCAGTAGTTAATTAGAAATTTCAATTAATGAGAAGTGTTCTGTTAGAGAGTGTCTCATTCATACATTACTTGCTAGTTTCATTTTTTCTTTCCCCACCTTATCCTTTTTTAGATCTGGTTGATATTAGTGAATCACCTTCAATGAAATTATCTCTGAATTATAAGACTGTAAGTGTGCTATTAAAATTTTAAGTTCAAGTATCAGCTCTTGTGATAAATCTCAGAAGCTATTCAGAGCTGAACTCATTTAGCAAAGCACATACATTTTTACAAATACTTCAGAAGTGAGAGGAGAAGGCAAGAGTGTCAGGAGAAGGGGAACAAACTAGAGGGAAAAGCAGTTAATTGTTTTCCTAGCACTGAGACTCATATTAGAAGAATGTGCTGAAGAAGTGGGATATTGAAAAGCTTACCTAGGCTTTTAACTAGATTTTAACCTCAGCAAGTAACACTTACAAAGCTGAAAATAATTGATTTTAACAGAGAAAGTTTTGTAATCCAAAATACAGTTTTTGGAATACTTTGTATTATATGATTTGTGATCAAGTAAAAGTGCAATTTTAGGTAGAGCTTTTAAAAGTCTTCAGAAAATGGAATATATAGAAATTTCCACTGTTATTCCCATGTGTTCGCATTTGGGGGTATCCGAGGTTTCCAGGAAAAGTGATAAATGCAGGCAAATTCTATATTCTCCTGCTCATAATAATAAAATAAACATTTAAGTGGACATGCTTTCTTTAAAGCTCACACCTTGCTCTGATGATTGTTGGGTTGCAAGAGAAAGTGTTTGCTTCTACTGTTTCTAGGAGCTGCAGACAGATGATCTCCAGTGATTTCGCAGAACATAGATTTTTGTTCCCTGAAAGTTGTATTGTCACAGTCAGATGGATTAAGCTGAAAGTTTCCTGAGAAGCCTGTAGATTCTGGCCTAATGACCTCTTGGAATATTGCCAGTAACTTACAGTGTAATTGCATGATAAATTAGCCCAGCCAGAGGAATGACTGCAGTCTTTAAATTAAGAGTTCAAAGCTAGCCCTGGCAGCCATCCCCATTCAGCAAAGGCGGGAGAAAAGTATCAGTGTGCTTCCTGGTGTGGTCTTGGGAGCTGATAGAAAAAAATACCTTTTTTGTATTTCTTCCCACTAGTAAAAGATCGTAAGAACTGTTGGCTCATTCTTGTGCTGTAAAGAGATGTTTCTCTGTATAAAAGGCTGACTTTGACTATTTGCAGAACATCTGATGCCCTTCCACTAAGAGGAACGAGACTTAAAATATATTTTGGGTTGGGGCTATCCATTGTTTAAACAATTACTTTTTCTGTATCAACTCAAACTAAAAGCAATTTTAGAAATAAAGCTGATGTAAAATAATTTTTAGGTTTTAAATAGCTGACTCTCTACACTATAAATGCACAATGATATAATTTGGAAAAAAATTCAGCAGCTTTGAACAGTGTAATATTTCAAACTGAAGGACAGGTGGGATGGTCATATTTTATATTAAATATGAGGACAACAGTAGCAAAAGTGCAAGCTATGTGCATGTATCCTTCTTTACCTAATGTCATGTCTGCCATGTTTGAAGTACTGGTGGTGATTTTAGAAGTTTGGCAGATTACTGGGAGATGAAAATATTAAATAGGTGATAAAATTTTGTGGGACAACTGGTGCTTTTCATGGCCATATGTCTTTGCCTGTCTTTAGTCATCATATCTTTTTCTGGTTCAGGGTATCAATACCTAATTATACTATATTGATGTTCTAAGTGATCTGCCATCACAAAGAAACTTTGAAAGGTAATAACATTATATCCATAGTTAGTGGAAGTGTCAGCAGTTTTTTGGTAGCAGCTGTATGAGATAGTTAATTGTGTATTTAGGAGGGGGATTATGCAAACAGTCTTCATACATAAAAGCCACAGAATTCCACTATCTGTAGTACTTCCCATAAACACCAAGATTGCGGTTATTGTAGTCACAGTGGTGGGTTTTTAGATGTTGGAATTTTTTATTTTTCTGAGGTTAATGACAAATATTAGGCTCATCCAAAAGTCTCTTTGTATTTTAATTATTATGCTGTGATTTTTTTAAGTTAACAAAGCATGAACGAAAATCTTTCCTGGAGTTCTAGTGGAAGGTAGAAAATACCTTCATCTACCGGGCAGGAATGTTCCAAGGCTTACGCTGTGCTGAGCAGCTCTGTCTAGCAGTAGTGTGGGAAATCGTTGCTTTTCCATAATTGAGGAAGCTCTTTAGCTGCCAGTCCTTGGGGAATTGTGTGAGGAAGATTTCAGGCTTCGCCTGTCTCTTCCACTCAAAAAGTACTTCCTATTCATCATCTAAAGCAGATGTCTATCCACAGCCTTTAAAGAGGCTTCTGGATCATGCAAAGTTTGCTCTTCAAGGCAAGTGCTTCTAGAGAAGGGGATTATTGCCTCAGTTCAAACTTGAAAACAGTCTGATCTTTTAGTGGACTGAGGTTGTAACATTAATTTTGTAACTGAATGATAATTAATTTTATAGCTGTGTTGGGAGATTTTGTCACTATACTGGTCTGAATATTAATGTTCTATGTGTGATTGCAATTTTCTTTCTCATCGCCATGAGTAGGGTATACCTGGTGCTTCAGCTGAATTTGCAAATTTAGTTTGAAAACTGTATTTAAATGTCCATTTTAAAGTGATTGGATTTCTCTGATTTTAACTTAAAATTTGGTGTGCCTCTAAGAAGAAAAAAACCCCACAAGTTTATCTTGATTGATCACGATGTTCTGAATTGGTGGGTTTCTGATACTGTCCGAAGGGAAGCCATGGACCCAGCAGTCATTCATGTGCCCTAAACTGTTAGGGCTGGACTGGTTTCTCTGTTGCTTCATTAGTTGTTGTTTCTTCTCTTTTTTTTACTTCCCTTGCTCATCTGCAATAAAAACAGTAAAGTTTAGTTTTCAAAAATGGTATTTTTGAACTTGAAACTGTATCCTTTTAAGGTGCTGTTAGCTAGGTTTGTAGTAGAACAAGCATATTTAAAAAAAAACAACAACCAAGAAACCCACCCTCTATAAATAGACTTTATGCATTCTCAGATGAATTACTAAGCCTTATTTCTATATAGGGTTGAAGTCAAACTTCATCAAAAAAAACCAAATGAAACTCTGAGGGAAAATAAATCTAGAGTCAAAATGTGTGTTCAGGACCACCATTGAAAAAGGAAATGTTTTGGGCGTGGCATTAGTACAAGATCAGTTGGATGTTGAGCATGTTGAGGAAGTTGGATATTGAAGAAGTCCAAGTTTTATTTTGGTGTTTATTTCAAGTCTTGAATTTGGATTGTTTAGATCCCCATTTGTTTGTCTTGCATTTGAATGAAAATCAAGCTCAACTTTTTATCTTTCTATTTTATCATCGACTAAAACCGTAAGGTGACTTAAAAATGTGGCTAATTGCTTCCCCTTCCCCCCCCGCCCCTTGCCCTAGGTTTTCTTTCATTGTGGTTTTGCACTTATTATTGCTCTCAGAAAAGGCTATTTTTTTCTGGGGCTCTCTCTTGTTTTGACCTTTGTCTGTCACTTGAAACAGTGCTCCCTGGCTAAGATATTACCAAAGGGCAGGTATGTTCCATCTTTGTCTCCCTTCATCAGGACAGTGAGAAAATTTATTAATTTCCTAAAGGCAGGGTAAGAATTTTTTTGCCTGGAACTTCTGACATTTTGTCATTTATGCAGTGCTAAGTTTGGAGTTCTTGGGTTATTTGTCCTTCCACGCAGCTCTTGTGGAATTTAGACAATGTTTGATGCTGCTACTATGAAGGCAATTTGTATAATCAGTTTGTGACAGTTAGAGGAGCTATAATTGTATTGCCATTTTGTACTTTATTAGAAGTTGCAGCCAGATAAACTATCTCATTCCTTATCAGCTTGTGGAAAAGCACATGAAAAAAAGTAATTTTTATTATTTTTCCTTTATAGGAATTATTGGCAAGATGGGTATTTTTCTCCTTTTTCTTAATTAAATAGAAATAATATGCATTTGTGCATGCATAATCTCATTAAATTTCTAATCAGATTACATCAGCTTTTTTCCTCTCCTAAGCAGTCCTGAAAGCTTGTTGGTTTGTATAAAAGTCAGTTTGCCAAAAGATAAACAAACACTTTGCTTCCAGTCTGAGGCCTCAGAAGCAGCCACGCAGTGTTTTGAAAATGCTAGGTAGAGATGTCCCATATGCATTTGGAAACCTATTGCGAAAGGAATTAATTTTTGTAGGTTTATGGTGGTAAAATGTTGGAAAGGGGGATGTTCTTTTTAGGTACTATCTTAAATTCTTCTCTGCAGCTTCCAGTAATATATAATGACGGTCATATGAGGGCACGTTATTAGAATATGCGTGTATATCTAATATGCCTGGATTCCAAAGGGCAATGGCACATTATTGTGTTTCGTATGCTGATGTGTTCAGAAATTGCATTTCAGCAACTATACTGAAAGATTATTACAGCTTGAAATTTGGTTAGAACTAGTGGAATTAAAATTCTTGTGGCCTCAACTGAGTCCCGTTGTGCCATTCTGTGGTAAATGCACCCAAACAGAATGGCTTTGTCACAACAGTGTTGTATGCCTATTTCACGTGTAGAAAACTGAGGCAAAGGAGTGCTAGCACTTCAAATTGTCAAAAATGTACAGTTGTTTAAGTTTTTTTGGATCTGGATTTTTTTTACTATTCTTTGGTTTTGTTTTTGTAATTTTCGAAGCGTGGATCCAGATGAGTTATTTGCAGTCTTGACCATTCTGTACTTTATCAAATCAAAACCTACATGCCTCACATAACCCTGCAAATACAGAATATACAGGCTTGTGGACAGCTGTGAAAACTTGGGGGTTGTTGGCTTTGCTGCATTTAGAAACTATGGTGGAAGCGAGGATTAGATTCCATAGGTACTGTTCAGTAACTTCATCGATCTCAGTCATTTAATATCTTACAGTTACTACTTATCAAGGGTATATATAGCTAGCAGGCTCAGTCACTGGGCAGTATCTACCTTGACACGGAGCCAAAGAGGCACTATAGGGGAAAGTGTCTGGTCATCAGGTTCGGATCTCTCTTGACGATGTTTGTAGCTTCAGTGAATTCTGATGAAACTTTTTTTTTTTTCAGCAATGAACAAGATAGAGATTTGCTTGAGTTAAAGAAATTTCACAGGAAATTTCTTCTCAGGTTGCTGAGACTAAAGAAAGTTGGTTTTGTCCCAGAACAGGGAGTGTAGTAGTTGTAGACTTTTCTTTTCATGTTCTGTAAAACTTTGCAGCTTTAGCCCACATCTGATTTCTTAATGTCCTCATTTACTGTGTCTGCATGCATATTCCTCTGCTTTTATTCTTGCTTTCTCTCTCTCTTTTTTTCCACTTTCACTCTGGATGCTGTGGCCTTTCTTCTGACTTCCCCTTCAATTTCTTGTCTTTAAAACAATTGCTTTTTCATTTTCCACACAGCTTGAGCATCTGCCAAGTAAGTGGATAGTTGGGAGTTAGGGAAGGGATTGAAAGCCCGTTAGAAACTGCGGACAAAAACCTGGACATGTGGTGGGAGGAGTGAGTGCCAGTAAAGTCCTGCTCAGCTGCCTGCAGCATTGTAGGCACATTTGGGACATGAGAAGTAGGGTTTGTTGTGCACATAGGAAAAAAAAGCAAGAAAATGTAGATGCCAAATGCCAACATGTCTTCATGAAGCTCTGTGAAGAAGGCTTTTCAGTGGCTTGTTATTTCCCCAAGCTTAGATTCCTTTCTATAAGAAAGACAAAAGACGTATCCAAGACACAGATAGAAGGATTCTCTAACCTCGTAACTCTGAGGAACTAAAATTGTGAAGTGAATGGTGTCAATTTGGGAACTCTACCTAGAGTCTTCTGCTTTGACACCATTCTCAAGCTTAGCCAACTTAGTTCATCTTCAAATTTTAAGGAGTCCATTTTTTAAAGAGTTGCATTTGAGTTACAGGAATTACCTGCCCAGACTCTTACGAAAATTTAGTGAGTGATAAGCACTTTGAAAAACTATCTAGGGAAGGATGCAGCAACCAGAACAATACATAGAACTGAACTATCAGCTCAGCCTATAATCTGTTTTATCCTGTGCATTAGCATATGTTACTAGAACGATTAGAAAATAAAAATGAAAAGCCTGTATTGAGTACAAATAACTGTACAGTTGCGGTAATTCCAGAGAGAAAATGTTAAAAAAGGCTTCTCTCTTTTTTTTCTAGTACTGTTGAGATCTTTAGGATATTCCTGTGCAAGATAAGTGGTTTTGACTAGCCATCTTTTTCACTGATAGATATTTTGTTTGTGATTGAAGCTGGGCTCTGCTCATTCTCAACCTCTTCTAAAGGAACATGCATGATCTCAGAGGTGTCATTCTTACTCTGTCAGTGACAGGTGGAGAACAGTTTGAGATCACTGGCAGTCTTGTGAAGCCTGTTTATATCTGTATCTGCCCCTTAGTTTTGACTCACACTCAGCTTTATAAAACTCTGCTGAACTCAGAGGAAGTTAGGGATGCTCACAATGACCCCAAATCAGACTATAATTGATGCCAGTTTGTATGGAAGAATACTTCAATATTTCACACTTCCGTAATGATGTTACTGCTCATGGATATTCTCAGTCTGACAGAGGTTTAAGAAAGATAAGGGTAACCAGGAAAAGCAGGGATTATTTAATAAAAGAAAAATCAATTCTTTAATCCTGAAGGCTGTTTGGGTTTGGTACGTGACATTGGATGTCTCTATGGGCATGTTGATACCAGTGACAATGTTTTTGGCAGTTTAACCACTTTCTTTGACCCTTACTTTGACACCTTTGTATGTCAACAGTACTCTCATGCATTCAGTAAAAGGAAAATATCAAGCATGAGAGAGAGAGAGGTTACCACATAAAAGCTAGCCAGTGAAAGTTGAGTAGGGACACACAACTTTTTATTTCACATATGCAAAAAGAATCTTGAATATCATCACCCTCAAAAAAAAAAAAAAAAGAGGTGAATCTTTCTCAGGTAGAGCAGTAGATCATCTTGACCAAACAAGGTCAAGAACCTCTCCAATGCATGTCAAGAAGATCCGTAGCAAATTACATCTTCACTTGGAGTTATCAGTCATGAAGTGAGTTGTTGCAATAAGAAGCAACGCAGACTCCCCAGGCAGGTGCAAAAGGGAGCCGCTTTATTGCAAAAACCCGGCCTTTTTAAGCAGTTAGCCAGTTACCAGTTTACATAGTTTTAAAGCATAACAAACGTAATTCAACCAGTCGCCATACACCACGACGTGAGCACACGACAGTCACAGTGAGTGTTCAGAATAAAAAATGCACAACTGTTCATGCTAATTTCAAATGTGTACGTAATTTGTAGTTCTGAGGAGTACTTTCTGTCATGGTAGATTGGCTTCTTTATCTGCTAATTTGGGCGCTTCAGTTCCTCCACATAGACACCTAGAGTTACATCTGTAGTATAGAAAACAGCTCATTATTAATCTAATGATGAGAATGTAAAAGCTGAATCAAAGCACCTTGAATCAAACCTGTTGACTTTCATATGTGTCTAAACTTGCAGTTAAATCATTAAAGTGAAACTTATTTGCATTTGCAGACAAGGCTCTCTGAGTTCACAGAGCTTATTCAGAGGAAGAAGCTGAGAAAAATGCTTTCTTAGCGTCCTAAATGGTCAATCAAACACATGCATTTATTTAGGCTGAATTCTCTGTGTGTTGAATACTCACTGTAATCAGGGTATAGTCTGAATTATCATTTCTTATTTCAAAGAGAATTGACAAGCTGTGGTGGTGAAGTAGTAAATGTCATTTTCAGATCCGTGCCCCAGTCTGCCACTGAAATTCTCCTGTTGCTTTTTTGTAGCCAACTCTGAGCTTCTTTCCAAAAGTATGCTGTGAATATTATATTCCATGTCCCCACAGAGATAATCAGCTAACTCCCATATGCAGAGAATTGTGTTGCAGTTTATGTTTGGGAGTTTGTGTTCCCTTAAGAAAAAAAAAAAAAAGATAATTGTTTCAAACTAATGCATCTTTTGCTCTTGTCAGAATGTGACTAATTACTATGACTTCCAGCACTTTTGCCACAGTTTTCTGCTGGGACCAAGTGAGAGGTATGATCCAGCTGCAGTCCAAAATTAGGGCAGAGCAAGTCAGCAAGCAGTTCATGAATTGCTGTACTGTGTGCAAACCAGATTCCTGTAATACACCTGGAGAAATTGCAAGAAAGAAAGAAACATAAATAAAAAGAGAAATACTGACAGAAAACCATATTCAACACTGACTATGCATAGTGATGTGTGAAATTGTATTCTGTACTAGAAGGAAGAAGAGGGCTGTTGTTCTTACTCTCAGGGGTATGTGTGGCTTTAAATATATTTTACTGCATAACAACAGTATACAGAATTCAATCCTTAAATATATTCAAATAGCAGCCTAACCTGAAAGGAATGTGTATCATGTACTCAGTTCAAACTTGTTTTTTGTTGGTCTTTGTAATATTCATGTAGTACTCGTGAACATATGCCATCAAAATTTGGCCACTGGAGAAAACAAGGATTATTTTGTTGGGTTGGGTTTTTTTTTTCTTCTGTAGTGCTCTGTATAGAATAAATAACACTAAAAATATCTAGTGAGCTGAGTTGGCTTGTGTTTGCTTGAGAGAGCTCTGCAAGTGTGTAGGTGAACATGCTTTGCCTGTGCTTTTTAAATTACAAGCATTTAAGCTTAATCACTTGATCTTTGAAGTCATTTGCAATCATCTGCTTTTGTTTTAATATTCATGCTTTCTTTATGCGTGCTGTGGAAAGATTGCTTTCTCTCACATATATAATTATACTTGCATGATATAATGGTTATTACACAAATCAGAAAAACAGCAGCGTGTTTGGGGGAAGTACAAAAATGGGAGAGGTAGGTCAGACTGTCATCATGCCATCTTTGACAAGCAGTCCCTTTAATTTGTCATTACCCGACTTTCCCAGACAGTTTTCCAGCAATGATTGTGTCACTAACATTATAGGAGAAGGCATTGCACAGCAAAAAGGAAAATCTAGCCAACAGTGTCACTCAGAGCTGTTTTTAAATGGATGATTTACAGTCTCATGTCTCTTGTTGGGTTCTTCAGGCAGTTTTTCTCCCTCTTGGAGGGACTTTTCCCTTAGCAACGAATTAGTGGCTGTATTGTTATATGTCTGTTGCTTTTTGTTTGGTTTGTTTCTCAGCAAGTAAAAATGTTTTCTTGGCATTTGTTATGATGCAGAAAAAGCAAACCTGACTACCAAAAGTGAACCATACGGTTCTCGCCTCTTCACTGACTCAATTTTTCATTCTAGTGTATTGCTCTGGTCTAGAAAATTATGTACATGTATGTATGTCTCCATATACCTGCATGTAATGTCATTTTAAGAACTATGCTGGATTACAGTCTTAAGCAATGTGTTCTTCAGCTTATAAAGAAAAAAAATTCAAAAAATTATACTTGTGATTTGGGAGGAAGAAGTTTCTCTGTGTCTTCATATCATCTGGGTGTGCTGGTTGTATAAAGTATGCCTCATAGAAATGTCAAGACTTTCAACCTAAGCTCTAAAACCAGCATCCTTTCTTTCCTTCCAGTCTTGTTATTGATACTGAATTATTTGATTGTGTTCTTCAGACCACCAAAAAATGGGGGTTAACAGAGGAGTTTCTTTGCCACAATTACACTGTGGTGTCCTACAGACTCACAGATGACTGCAGACTGGCACTGGCTTTCTGCCTGTTTCATAGGGTGAGGGGTAAACCACCCCTTCTCCTTGAAGAGCTCTAAATGTATTGAAAACCCCTTCACAAATTCTGAAGTCTTGCTACCATGTTTCTTCCTTTACCTCTTCCAATAATTTTTTAGCAAGTTTTTGTTTTGTCTTTCCTTGGGTAACAAATTGTTCACTCACAGGTCATGATGCTAATATCTTAAATTTCTTCTCGGAATCTTTTGTTCTTTGTAGCATCACATCCCAGTAGCTCTGTGGTGAAAGCAAGCATAGTCTTTATGTTGAACATGGCGTCGTGATATTGTTACAACCATCCTTGAACTCCTCTAGTGTTACTCTCGCTCTCTTCCTCCATAACCAAACCAACACGGACATTTCCAAGCTGCACTGGTTATACTCTGCAGCACCAACGTAAGAGATAATAGTCCACGTTTGTGGGTATAGATTGGGTTCTTAACCCTTGTATCTGGTTCAAGCTCCTGCTGAAGGCATAGGAATGGCATACATGAGCCGCAGTTTACCTCATTCTGCTCATGTCTATGTTATGCTGTCAAAATTAATCCAATAACTGCTTCTACCAAAGCAAATGCCTATTTATTATTAGAGAAACCAATAGTGGAATTTCTCATAAAACGTATTCACTTTTCTCTGTGCTGTGGCTGTTGTCATTTTTAAGAACATTGCCGTCTAATTGATATGAACTTAGTTCTGCACACAATAGTTGTCTCACAGTAGGGAATAACTCTAGCTGACTGTGGAAACCACCAGATGAAAGCCTCAGAAGATAATTTAATTAATTTCTTTGTCTTTGAAGCCTTGCAAAACAGTCAATACTTTGACTTTTTAAACGGAGCTAGCACTCAAATTGACATCTTTTTAGTAATGTATCCTTCATGTACATTCTATAATTTAATGGGAAAAAATATCAACAAATGTGCTTACATGCTTTCTCAATTTACTACATCAGTTTGTCTAGGAGTGGGGAAAGACTGAAATTACGAAATCTAAAATAAAACAAATTTATTTGACTTGACACTCATGTGTTAGTCTCTGTAGGTGAATGGAGAGGAATAATTAAGTGTCTACATCAGTACATTTTTACTTTGTTTACTTAGAGACTCATCTCAATCCAGAATATTCCAGCTCAGTATAAAATGATTTGTTTTTAGTATTTTTTGCACTCTAAATTGCATAAAATAATTAATTTTTACGGATCGTGAGGTTTGGTGAGTTATTTTCTTCAAAAATACGCTATTACACAGTTCAATTCAGTGATTTATATACAGCATGTAAAGAATATGAGGTAAAAAGAAGTGGCATAGAAATTTAAAATCTAGTTATTTTTTTCTTTTGCTGAGTTAACAGAATGTAATCATCTGATACAGTGACTCTCTTCAGGGAAGACAATCCATTTAGCGCATAAAAAAATTTCCATTATTTTCCATCATGGAAAATTTCTAACTCATATTTGAATGTTCTTTCCCACATCCAAAAGAAACAGGCAAATGAGGTGATAGCTATTCCTACTCTGTCATCAGATTATAAAGCATTTTCAAAGGTTAATCCAGAAAAATACTTTGCCTCATTTGAAGTCAAAATATTTTTATATTGATGGTCAACAAAAAAGTTACCAAGTTGATGTTAGACATGGATAATGGTTTTAATTATGTCAACTACTATATCGCTCCTCATTTATATGCAGTTAGTTTCTTTCCTTTGTCTTCATCTGCAAGGATAATGAAATAGGTTTGTTAGTTTCACATTCTTCTGTACAATGCTGGAATTTTGGAGTTTTCTATAGCTGAAGATATATTTATTTATAAGTATGTAGAACTGTTTCCTTTTGAATTTTATGAACACATCTCGCCAATACCTGAGAGCAATCTTCATTCATTTACACTGATCTTAAGCAATTAAAAAAAATCAGATTTGGAAACAAATTTCCAATGAGATTCTCTTGAGAAACTAGTTTTGGAGTGGTCAAATCACATTACAGTGGCAAAACAAACTCAAATTTAAATATTCTGGAACCTGAGAGTGTGGTGAAGCTTGAATAATGCATGTGTTGAAAATAATGTCAGATGAGAGGCGGTATACAAGAGACAAGTATTATAACTGCATTGTTGTTCCTTTTAATGGAAGCACAAGTCACACTGTAGACAGGGTCCCTGGGGCTTTCTCTGGTTTCATTAATTTGTTTACTCTCCGCATGTATTTTGTGGAAGAAGCCTCCCATAACATTACATTTTAGAGCCAGATGTTTGCAAAAGGTGGAATTTTTCATCTGGCACAGCATGAGATGACCAGTGGCTGAATGTTGCTCCTGATCCCACTGTCTGTGTCACCAACAGCGATGTTAAACAGGGCTGGTCCCAACACCCACCCGTGAGGACACCACTTGTCACTGAGCTCCACCTGGGCATTGAGCCATTGACCACAACTCTTTGAGTGTGACCATCCAGCTGATTCCTTATCCACCAAGTGGTCCATCCATCAAATTCACGTCTCTCCAGTTTAGAGACAAAGATACCATGTGGGACAGTGTCAAACACTTTACACAATTCCAAGCAGGTGATTTCTGCTTGGAATTGTGTTGCTTTTCTCTCACCCACCACCACTGTAATCCCACTGTAGAAGGCCATGAAATTTGTCAGGCATGATTTTCTTTTAGTGAAGCCCTGGTGGCTGTCACAAATCACGTCCTTGCTTTCCACGTTCATTACCAAAGTTTCCAGGAGGATCTGCTCCATGGTCTTGCTGGGCACTGAGGTGAGACTGACTGCCCTGTAGGTACCTAGGTCTTGTTTTTTTCTTTTTTTAAAATGGGGGTTGTATTTTCCCTTTTCCAGTCAGTGGGAACTTCAACAGACTTCTCAGGTATGATCAATAGTGGTTTAAATCTTCAACATTCTGCTGATGTCTGTTGGTATTCTGAAACTGTTTTTTTCTTTTTTGTTTCGGGTTTTTTTTTTTTTTTTTATTACAGTCCTGTGTGGTAAGAAACTTTTCCTCTTTTCTTATTCTTCCTGAAGTCTTAAGAAGGCTTTACTGGGAGTTGTTGTAGATGTAACTGATATAAATTAAGGATTAAGGAAGTAATTATCTTCAGTCTCTATGTGCAATGTGCTGGGAGTCCTGAAATGAATGTTTGACTTAGAGCCCTGAGTGTTTCTTTCACTTGTGTGTCAGGATTGTGGTTTTGCTGCTTTCTCAAGATAGAAGCCAAGTGTTCAGGTGTTTTGTAGATGATTTCTGAGGTGGGATTTGCTTGAGCTTTCCAAGTCTGTCTCGGTTGTGATCAATGCTTCCTTCCAATGCCCCGGAAAGCAATCCATTCAGCCCAGTGAACAGCACAGCCTAAAAATTATGAGCCTAATTTTGGCCAGATTAGCCTTACTTCTAAATCAACAAGTTCACAACAGATAGCTGCACTTGTAGATCAGCATCCAAGACAGCACGATTTTCTCTTTTTTTGGAGATTGTTTCACATTTTTGTGTCTTCCCAATCCCCTAAATTCATCCCTCGTCTGTGCCGTAATTTCTGTCTCTTCATGGAGAAACACAAACTGTACTACCCAGAATGAGCTACACTTGCAAATATTTCTCTTAAAGATATTTTCCTGTTATTTCCTAGAATACTGCTGGTATTCTCTGTGATATACCGTGTCTTTTCTTGCTGCTCCCAGTGATATCTTTCATGAGAGATACCACCTCAGGAGAGTCAGGAAAATAACAAGTATTTTCAGTATGGGCTGTAAGAATTTACACTCTCACCGCCCTTTTTTCCTCTTGCCCAAGAATCCAGTTGGCTTTAAAGTACATTAATTAGTTCAGAGAGATGATTTCATGCTGTTGGGTAATACTAGCCCTTCAGGAGACCTGGTGAGTCTTGCAGTGTGGCACTGTACCATAGTGTGAGCTTAACCCCAAGCCTGAGCTTTTGCAGGAGTCGTTGTTCTTCACTAGAACTGAGCGAGTTCAAACCCGAGAGGAGTTTTTCAGCATGTGGAAGGTCCAGGCCTAGGTACTGTTGAAAGTAACTTCCAAGGGAAAGCAAACCGAGCAGCTAGGCTTGCATTTTTGGCTGTGGAATGCAAGGTATCCATACCTGCATCATAAGGTCCTTTCATTTCCTAATTTAACTGGAAAATTGTGGTTATAACATTTTTATTGATTGTGGGTTGTCGGGGTTTTTGGAGAGCATAAAATGCAATATCTGGCTTCTGTGTAAAGTAGTTCATGTGTAGCAGGAGAAACACACCTTCAAAATTGTCCTGGTGTTGGAAAAAAGTCGATAGACTTCAATTCCACTTCTATTGTAAAGGGAAAGTATGCTTTGAACAATAATTGTTTTTGTCACTGCTTAGTGGTTTTTTTCAGAAGGAAATGAATAAATACCTTGAAATAAATAAGTTTGGAACCCACAGAGGAGTCAAAATTGCCTGAAACAAGGGTAAGACAGGTAATCACACCTTGGTAAAATATTCAGAAATAATGAAATAAATGTATGGAAGAAGAACTGATCTGTTATTAATTACATTTTACACAGGCATTTCCATAATACGATGCAGGCAGCACTTATTTTGAAGAGGTGTTATCGAGTTGTTATAAATGTTATATACATGCATATATTTGTACATCTTCAAAAGCAAAACTGCAGAAAAATCCTAATTGTGGTGAAACTTTACACTCATGTCTTTATGTAAGAGAGATTTCAGCTACATTCTTAAAAAATCAGGAGTAATTTAGGATAATACCTCTTTTTAAGGGAAATTAAGAAAGCATATTTTTACCTTGTTTGTTTATTCCAAATAAACGCCACTACTTGCTTTCTGTATTCTCAGGCAAATAAAAAAAGGTGATACACTTAGAATAATAGTCTCTTGCTTTCAGACTGTCAGTATAGGAATGTAAATTTAAAATAAATTCACCAAATTCATGTGCTAGCTGAATTCAGTAGGATGTCAAAGAGCAAATTCTCACAGTATTGATGAAAAAAAGGACTTAGCGGCAGAGTGGATTAATTTTTGTACGAGGGACAAAGCCCTGACTGAAAAAAGGAAAATAAACATTCCACTATTCTATCTCTGCATCCTTTGCCCCAAACATCAGGACCGTGTCTGTCTCACTTGTACTTGTTTACATTCGTAGGAGAAAAGGGATAGTGTAGTCTGGGATGTGTTTCTTGTTTCATCGAAGCCATGGATTAAAAGAAATAGAATCATTCTTAGCAGAGATTCCCTGGAAAACGCAAATTCCACACGTGATAGTGCAAGTGTCTCATGATGCATGACCAGCTGATGTCCCAGATGTTCCTGCATGTTGCTTGTGCAGAAGTACACACAGACACACAGAGACGCACACACACAGAGTTACATATCCTGCCACGTTTTCCAAGTGCAGAGTGTTCAGCAGCCCCGAGGGGCGGCCCCAGGGAGTGCATGATTTAACCAAACATGGCCTTGGGCTTGACCTCAGTGGCTGGGGCTGTGTCAGGCTGCCCCAGAGAGACGCATAAGGGAAGGAAGAGGAGCAGAGGTGAGCAGGGTCAGCAAACTGTGACTCCCTTTCGGCAGCACAGCTGAGAACAGAGCTGCAGGTGGCTCCAGCGAAAGTCAAATCTATGATCTCCCCGTAGTGATATCAGAGCATATGAAGTGAGGCACGGAGCTTCTTTTTCTTATCCATGCATCTTTGGATTTTTATTCCTAATAAGTATAGAGGATCTGCTGTGGTAAATCTGCATTGTCAATTACTAGGCATTGCCTGGGGACTGCAAGGTATCATTTCAGTATCATTTCACATTTTAGGGCTTATCTACACAGCATTGTCTTAGTATACAGGCGCTCAAATGGGCTTGGGTAGCCTGTGTGGGACTTACAACACTGCTGAGGTACCTGTGCTGTTCATTTCAAACTAGCTTGAGTGGGAATGAGCTTCAATTAAAGCACTGAGTGCTGTGGGGTTTATATTGTTAGCTTGGCAATGAAACTGCTTTCCTTCTTCCCTCCCTCAGAAAAACCCCACCAACCATCCATCAATAGACAGTAGAGTTCCTGATTAAAGCTCTCAGGAAAAGCTGCCTTTATAAGTGAAAAATGTGGACCTCTAAGAGAACCATGTGTACCAAAGCACAGAAATTATTTAACAAGGAGTAGTTTTTATGTGTAATCTTGGGCACTGTGCTTTTTATACCTGGGAAACAGCGTGACTGGAATTTATTTCACTATGTAGAAATCACTGCAAACCAGATCCTTTTACCCTTACATATGCTGTTTAGTGTCTCTTCCCATTTAAATTCTTTCAGATTTCATTATGTTTGCTCAGTATAGATTGAGCAGAGCAGTGATTTGATCAATGGTCTCATACATGCTAGCACTTTTATGCTCATATTAGGGAGTGGAGTATATTCTCATGTTACTTTAATCAAAGCAGAGAGCAAGTTATGTTGCTTTATTTCCTGTAAGTGTGGTATTTTATTATTAGTAGGTCTGTGAAAGCTTACTGTCTTCATAGAATGACTGTAAAACCATTGATGGCAAAAAAAAATATTTCGACTTGGCCAGGAATCTTATAGCTACGGTATGTGTTTTTTGTTTATTCTCTGCATTTTCTAGCACCATTGTCTTTATATTTTTAAGTTAAAATGTGTATTGGACTGAGGTTTTATTCTGGCATGTTATCCTTTTGAGGAGCATTGCACAGTAGGTACCTCAGCAGGGAAAGGGTTACTTGCAGTATATTTAGAGTATTGGTCTGTTGCAGCAAGGCAAGAGGAGAAAACACCTCAAGTGAACATTCTTTCCTTTGTTCCTACCCTCCCTTTTTTTTTCGTCCTGCTGCTAATCCTTTCAGCCTTGACACCCAAGCTCGGAACTGAGAAGTATAGTTGTTGACCAAGTGTGGAAGAAAACAAGTACCAATCCATTTGTTCATACAGAGTCTAATTTATATAAGGAAAAGTCGTTTTGAATTGACAGTTTTCATTTACCTTATATTCCCAGTGCCGTTAAGAACCTCCGTGTTCTGTGATAAAGCTGGCTAACAGACTTGAGGCATTTGCCATGTTGTCAGCAAGCATTTGGAAACACATTTGTAACCGTGTTGGCCCTCACAGACTAATGCATTGAGTCTAACTTCTGCCCAAGTGCTGAACTAAACCATTACTTAAGAGGCAGCTCTTGTAGGCGTTGGAAAGGTGTGCTAATGGGCTGTTACAAAAGCAAATGCAGTCTGACAAAGTCCCAGTGGTGGTTCACAAAAGTGTATTGGACTGCTTGTCCTGCCGCTGAGAACTGCCAGGCCTGCATCATGTACTTGAGCACATCTCTGGTTTGAGCATCTTTCCAAATAAATCTGAAAACTTACAACTACTAGTTGGAAACCTAATTTTGAATTGTTGACCGAGAATTAGTGAATCATTCATATGGGCTGTGTCAAAATATTATTATATCACTCATATGACATCCTCCCACCATGTTTCTTCACATTGGATGGAAGGGAGGAATTAAAAGGGATTTTGAATTAAGACAGCAGCAAATAACAAAGACTTGCATTAAAAGTTATTAAGACAATGAACAAGGATTCAAATTCACTATCTAATTAGTTCTTGGAATTCACTGCTGGGTACTATACAGAAAATCTAAGGTGTAGTTAGAATATTAGAGTGCCAGCATAATTGGGCACTATAATTTTGCAGCAGTGTATAATGAGAATTCAAGCCAACAATTAATTCAGTGGTTCTGCTGGTAGAGTTCTTGGGTTGCAGCCAGTTTTGCTTATAACCTCAGTTACCTCCTTTGTTTCCACCCCACCTTTCTCCTGAGGACAGTCAGCTTGCTTTTCTGCTACTTATTTTAAAAGGAAATCATTGTGAAGTATCGAAAGTTAGATGACTTGAAAATACAGTGCCATTCTTGAACAAATAGTGAGTATTTCATGAGGCAGGAGTAAAGGAAGAGCAATATGTTAATGATTTAGATGAAGTGAAACACTTCAATCTAAACACTATGCTCTGCTAAGACAGGATGTTTTTTCTGAGTTATATGTAATAAATACATAAAGCTGTACTGTAAAAGAGCCTTTTGAAGCCCTCTTTATTCTCTTTATATTGTGATTGTAGAATCCTTCACTGTTTTTCACACGAAAGGCTTGATCCTGAAGTGTGTGTGTGTAAACTAAAAAGGTAATAAATATTCTACATATTCTACAGTGCTCATAAATTTGCTTCTGTTGATTTCAAAATGCAGGCAGGAGGCAGTCTTACCTCTTAATACCCTTCTAATGTATTTTACACCTGTGTTCTTTGAGGAAGGATGATAGAAGACATTTATATGTAAAAGGTACATAAAATTAATCACATATTCAGGAGTTACTTCTAATTCAAGTCTCATTTACTTTTGTATAAAGATGAACAGAATTGCCAAGTCTACAAACTGTTTTCTTATTTGAGAAACACTGAAGGGTACTTCAGTTTGCTGTAATTACTTAAGAGAGTAAGCCAGTGCTGAGGCAATTTAAATTATCAGTTTATATTACAGACAACTTTAAATCCAAGTGACTGCCTCTGAGAGCTAGAATTTAGAAACAGTAGTAGAATTATGATTTAAGAATTTTTCAGTTCTTTTTAAGACTTTTTGTATGTAAGTCTTTGTTTCATATATAAACCTTGTGGTTTTTCCAGTCCCAAAATACATATTTTCATTACTTTAATGGCTGCCCTAGTTAAGGAGGCAAATGCATATTCAAAGAAGAGGTTGAGTAGAAACTGTCACTTGAAGCAATGACGATCATTTACTAACTGATTCTTTCAAATTTTTGGTAGTACTTTCAGTAAACATGCTTTATGTTATAGGAGTCATAGTGCTGAAATGCCTTTTTAGAGATGAAAGCAGTGTGCTGCGTGTCATTAAGACATGCTGTAATGCTTTCTTTCACCTGTAAAACTGCCTTGTGCTAATGCAATTTGTCCTGAAGAAATGAGTTTAGGCAGTCCCATTATGGTTTAGTATTTTTATGTATTAGTAAAATAGTTGGGTAGAAGACTTTATAACTAAGTAGGACAGATACCATAAACAGAAAGCAGTGAAAGATACTTGCAAAAAATCAAAATGGGGAATTGCTCTAAAAAAATGAAATCACCTGGAAATTCACCAGGTGTAAACAGGCTTGTGACTGGAGGAGAAGAAAATTGTAACACTAATGGAAGCCCTGCCAGGATGCAAATTCTCCAGCCTTCTTCCACATTAAATTGTTCAGTCCTGTATTCTGCAAGCTGGCTATGTACTATGTGTAAAATTACTTTATTTCCCCACCGTGTTCTTTGTTTACCTATGAAAGGGACAGGAGGGGGAGAAAAGATAGAGCAGTAGCATCCCACTGCAGCTGTCAAATGTACAGCAAACTGTCCTGCTCTAGGAGGGACCAAAAGCCTAATGTACGTGCTGCCTTCTGACAGTGAAAAAAAACCCCAAGTGAATGTAATTAAAAGACAATAGAATGTAAGTGTGTGTTTCTCTTAGTATTATCCAGCAATGACAGATGAATTCTGAGATGAAGCTGAGATACTTATTTTTGAAGCAGTTGCAAACTATTTTCAGAAGGAAAGTTCACATCCTATTAACATTGTCACTATCCAAGCAAATGTTAAGCTTTTAAAGCTTAGATTTCCTCTCTCCCAGAAGATAGTTCAACCTGTCACTTGGATTGAATCCAAAAGTCTTTGCTGCTGGCATTATCACAGTGACACCCAAAATTTTTCAGTGCCGTGCAAACAAACACACACACTTTGCTTCTCCAGAAGGCTTGCAGTGTCACAAGTTGTAAAATCTCACTATTGAAAGCCGTAGGAGAGTTGATTTACTTTGTGTGGCTGCCATTACACTCTTGCTAATGCTGCAGTGTCCTGAAGAGCTAGATTTGTCCTATAAAATGTGGTATTTATTGATGTGGAACTATTTTGTAGACTATACCAGAGTAGCTGGTCTCAGATATTGCTCAACACCCTTAGAATTTTGTATCAAAAATTAAGGCATTTTCTAGCTTTAGTAGCCGTTCCTTATTTTTCATAAAATCTGGTAACAAAATGTACCATAAACAGTAAAATGTGCGGGCTGCACACATTAATAATTCTCCTTTTAAGATTTGAGTTTTGGAAATTAAAGTCTTTGCTGTTTTCTCTTGCACTGTAACTTGTGAAATACAGCTTCATTTTTCTCAGCAGGTCTTTCTTCTCTTGGTTTTTTCCCTAATAATAATAAAAAATCCAGCATTCATGAAATGCAAATATGTAGTAATCCAACATTTTGATGATAGATCCAGGTACTGTGGTTGCTCTCTTGGGCCTCTTCCTTGAAGTAAGTTATTATTTGGGCAACAAAGGGGTGAGCTGCTGATCATGCTATTGCACTTGCAGCATTTGATGGTCTCTTCCCTTCAAGTAAACTCCATTCCTAATGATGTGCTTCATAACCTGTTATTGATTAAGCAATCTAAATCCCATTTCAGTCCACATGGATGTGCTGCAGAAAATAAAAGAAAAAGCCAACATTTCAAGTGATAGTTAAACACGCTCAGCCTGGAAAGCACATTTTCTGTTAGAATAGATGCAGTTCAGCCAAAGACAGAACTACAATTTTGGGTGGAGAGACATTTAAAATTTTCACAGGTGTATCAACCTTGAAGGAAAAAATACGTAATCAGCCTTCTTAGTTTATAATAGAAGTACGATTGATGGTTGCAGATGGAATATCAGAGCACCTCATATCAGAATAAGCTTCCTGGAAAAAATAGCTTGTTTATTAGCCTGTTTATAGTTGTTTGGGTGACATGGTTCTTCTCAGAATCCAGAATGCTGAGTTTCTCTTAGAAAATGCTCCTTAAAGTGTTTTCTTGGGAGTGATATAAAACTGTTTGGTCTCCCCAGAAATTTTACTCTTTCAAAGTATGGTCCTGGAATGAGCATTCAACTTCTTTAGGATTTTTCAGACTGGTTTGATACCTTTTTAGTGGTTATTCTTTGCTACTTATTTGTGTGTTATGCCAGCACTGGGAATCTCCCAGAAATGGGCAGATGTAGTTGATGTATCTGCTGTCTGTGTGATGTGCCTTCTCTGTGGTTTCAGAAGGCATTTTTCAGAATCTAGAAATGAGAGAATTGTTCCTGTGTAGAATTAATAGATTTGGCAAGTGTCTTTCTGCCACAGAAGCAGCTTCAATAGTTTATTAATGAATGCATTTTATGTTTTTCTTACAAGCTGCTGCTGCATACGACTCATGCCATTATCCTATCTTGGCATAATTAGAATATTTCTAGTGCAAACACCTTCTGATGATTTAGAGAGTCATTTTTGAAGGCCAGGAAGCAAGTAATATTTTGTGAGATAATTTTTTCATTTTCCCTACCAAATTTAAAATTTTGTGTTGCCATTAAATTTACACTTGTCATTCAGAGTGTTAGGAGAAATCCATTTGTTTGCCTGCTTTTCCTATGATAATTCTGAATAACATTAAGATCCCTTTGCCTTCTATTCCCATCACGTAAGTTTGGTGTTTAGCTCTTTCTGCTACCTGTGCAGGGACTTGGAATTGAGACAATGAGGAGAAAGATCTGAAATAGTGTATAAGTCTGTCCCTCCTACCCTCTTTCAGAAGAGATCAGGGTAAAAGACAAATACAGAAAATTCTATTAGACCTGTAAATCATTATTATGGTCTTATTTGGAATACTCTAACACTGAGGCTTACAGATATAAATACCAAAAAGATGATTGAAGAGTGGAGGTCACAGAGGTGACATTATCATCCAGTTCTAATGAGAGATGGGAAATTCACAAAGTAAAGAGTCTGAACACTGAAAATAATCACACTATAAAACTATTTTTATAGCATGTATTGAAGTTGAAGTTTGAAAAAGGACATTGCAAGCATTTCCTTATTTTGTATATGACACACATTTTTGGCACTTTAGCAAATTTTTTAAAATTTGATGTTAAAAATGGCGTATTTGAAACACACTGTCTTTTGGAAATAGAAAATACTTCAATTCCAAAACTAAAGCACCGAGGGATCTTTTCTTTCAAAATATTAATCTCTCCAGCTGTTACTAAATATATTTACATGATCTGTGTGATACCATAAGGCCCATTGATTATATAAAGTTCATATTAGTATGGCTCTGTAAATTAATATTGGGTCTATGTACCATCATTATTCTGTTCTTTAGCAAGCAGTGTCAAGAAATATTTACATTTTCAAGTTCTTTTGCTTGATATTTTTAAGATGTGAGGGGGTCTGATCAGGGGTTATTTTATATAATTCTTTTATGAAGATGACACTTGTAAATATGGTGCTAATTACAAACATTAGGTAACATTAGATGAAATTCTGCAGTCTTAGTCAAAATCAGGTTTTAACTAAGCTTTTATGCTAGTTGTGTTTCATAAAGGCTTAGAACAGAGTGAATTCCCCTTGTTTTTATCATTCTCAGATTGGTAGTGTTAAGCTCTAATACTTCCTGCTTTTTGGAAGGAGGCTTGATGGCCTTTGAGATGGAAGGAGATCAACAGGGCATCCCCCGTGCTTACACTTTAGGCTCTGGTTTGGTTATCTGGTTTCCTAATGGGGACTTGCAGAGTGTGCAGTGTGCTCAAAGTCCACGGCAGTGACTGCTGCATGCAGGCCTGGAGACAGCAATGGAAGGCAGCAGCAGAGAGGTGCATCTTTTGTGGAAATAAAGGCCAAAGTTTTCAGAAATCCTTTGGAGGATATTGAACCCATCTTGAAGGATCCAATTAGCAGGGGTGTTTGTTCAGTTACCATTCAGAATTGTGAATTGTTTTCAGCAAGTCTCAATTTCTGTGAATCCTTGAAAATGACAAATAAAAGAAATATTTACAGTTTCAGAGCAAGTGCCTGTTTGCTTTGATTATGACATCTATGGCTCTGTGTTTCCAGCAACACAATCCCAGTTGTCTAAATATAAATGGGTTCTCTTAATAAAAATTGCAGTGCTTCATTTCTGCTTATACCCCAACCTATGTGGCAGCATCACAAACCACTTTTAGAGGTTGTGACCTGGTCTTTTCCAGTCTGTGTAACATTTATTGCAAATGAAATGCTAAGCTTGATGACCAACACGTGGTGCCTGGAACAAGGCTCCTGTCCATTATGTCTATGGCTCTTCTCCAGATGATAAAGATCTGCATCTTCCTAGATGGTAAAATCTTGCTTGTAGTTATAATGCCTTTTAACTCTGTCTTTTCCTGGGCTCTTATATCTCCAGTAGAAACTGTAAAGATCACCTGTTAAATGGGTCAAAGTCATGCCTGCTGTGACCCGGCTGGTAGGCTGATTATGTTAGAGGGAATGCAGACATATAACTTCATATTCTTTGAAGGTGTTTAGGAAACTCTAGGAAATGGATTTTTTTTTTTTTCAAGATGAGATTGTACAGTCTTAGGAATGCAGTTAATTAACATCTCTTGCTCCCAAGTCTATATGGGTATTTTAATAGTCAATATAAATGTTAATATATCTTTTAATAGTGTAAAGTATTTGAATATGTATGTATCTGATACATAAGACAATTTGAAATGTATCTGAAATGGCTGAATCTTTACATTTGTAAGGCAGGATGAATGAAATGTCTCTGTGCCACAGACTGACTTTTTCTTCCACCACCTGCTCCAATTCAGAATTAAGTGACCCCCACATGACTGAAGCTTATTAACCAAGATATTACTAGTTATAGAAACTGAAATGGTTCTGCTCAAAAACTTTCAGATCATAATGATGTTTAATTGGCTGACGCATTTTTAGAAATCATATTAATAACGGTTAAAAATTTGAAGATAAACTGTCACTTGTTTAAGTGTGCCAGGATTTGAGAACGCAATCTCTTTTGTGAGAAGTAGTTTACACGGTCTGAAATCTGGCCCACTTAAGTTTAGCCATAAAATATAAATACACATTGTCTTTGTTTATATATATTTTTAATGCCTGCATATGAGTGTATTTGTAGTCTGGAGTATGTACAAGCATAAAAATAATATGCAATAATATAAAAATAATTGCTTAGACAGAAAAAATTGCCTGCAAACATCCCTATATTTATAGTATTTAAGTAAGCTGTGTATTTAAATCCATAGAAATGTAAATATTCTGTTGTAAATTGTTTCTTCTTGTAGGCAATTACACAGAAATGATGTTGTGTATTTTAGCTTCCCTGACAAGTACTAGCATGGCTTAGCATTATGTATGGGCCCATTCAGACATACCTGTGTGTATATTTGTTCATATATAAATGCCTTTCTGTAATAGTGAAGTTTCAAAGGTTAAATTACAAACCCTTACTATTATTAACTTGACCCATTTTCTGCTTAATATATCACTTTCTTGGCAAATGTTAGCAGATTCTGTAGTGTGTGTCATTAAATATACAGAAGCCGTGATGTTGCTCAGTAAATGTCATTTATCTTTTCCACTTTGGAATCTTAGTATCACATTATTACAGCTTCTGTTCAGCCTCCTCAGCTGAAAGTATGAGTAATGGCTTGAATTATGTTCAGTAACATTTCCATAACTAACTCTTAATGCTTTGGCCCCTTCAAGGTGAGCATAGGTCTATCCGTGGATCAGCTCACTTTTATGTTGTTGCTGTGGAGATACGAAGGCTAGTTACACTTTCTCCTAAAAAATAATTAAGAATTACTCAATATTGCAGTCTACGAAAATTATTTTTTTTTCCAGACAAAGTTTTCAGTATCATGGTATTTGTCACCATCATTATTTCTTCTAGCAAAATGGGCTGAGGTGCCAGCAGACAAACTGAGTTTAGAGGTTTCATGTAAACAGTGTTTCATATTTCAAATGTCCAGGCTGATTCCTGTTTAGTTTGGGAGTAAAAATATGGAAATCTCAGAAAGGCTGGGAAGTTTTCTTTACTGACTGCTGGCATTGCCACAGCTTGGCAGTTCAGTAATAAAGGCCCTCAGCCTGCTTCTCCACCACCTCCGAAGTCCAATTGTAGACAGCGGTGTTTTAAAATGCAGTGTACCTCGCAAGGTGCAGAGCAGCGATATTTGCTCTATGATGAAAGAGTCCCTGAATATATCTGAATATAGTTACTGACTTGATTTCTTTGCTGAGGTGATAATCTGTTCAAAGACTTGTACAGTTTATTACCTCTAAATTATATTGTATTAGGTTATTCCCTGAAAAACAGGACATATGCTAACAGGTGAAACTAGGAGATAGAGTCTCAAACTGGTTTATGATACTCTGCCTAGCACAGCTGGGTGATAGTCGTATTTCCTACCCTGCTTGACACAGATGCCTCATGATATACTTCTCAGAGGGTTTTATTTTCTTTCTACCTCTTCATCTTTCAAATGAAATGTAATGGATTTTATCCTAGTCAAAGCTTCACCTGTTTATCTCCACCACAGTGGCCCCTTGGTGGGATTCAGATGAAAAGCGAGAGTAGAACAATTAAAAAATAATTAAAGGGGGGGAAAAAGGCTTGAAGTCTTTTCACATATGAAACTTCAAGCCTTTATGTTCACCGTAAAAAAACAATGTTTCTGTTTAATTCCATTTCTTCTGCATTTAGTACAAAGAGAAATAAGTAATTGCCTTGCTTGTAGAGCTGCTTTGTTCATTTTGCTATGTAAAATTGATGGTTTGAAATTTTTATAGAACTGCTACTTCTAAGAGTATCATTTTTCATTTCACCCTTTCTATTATCTCAAATAACATACATTTTGTATTGCCACATTTTGCTCTGTTTATTCTTCACACTCTTGGTTTTGCACAATTCAGTAGCTCTGAAAAATAGCACAGATGTATTCTTAAAAACAGTAACAGTACTAGGTGAGTGTTCTTTAGAAAAATAAACTTTCTTTTGTCAGTTTAAAGCTCTGCTGGAAAAAATGTAAAGCTGTGTATTTTAACTATGTGGTATTGTAAAAATGATGGAATGCATAGTAAAATTGCAAATTAGCACTGGATGAGACCCAGACCCTGATACAGTAAAGGAAGATTAGAAATGATTTGTTTGGTCTCTGTGGGGAGGTGTGCCAGATGTCCCTCTGTTCAAACAATCCCCGGTGATTAACCCCTGAAGCAATACTCTTTGTAGCTAAGGAGAGCTGCTTGCCTGCTCTCAGCATCAGGTTAGGCATTGCCTCAGGTATAAAAGATACTGCCCCCACAAAACATAACTTCCCACAAAATGTATCACCTGCAAAAACGTCAGGTTTAGGTGAAGGGCATAGCTTTCTATAGGTTAAAGTGTCTTACCTCCAGACTATGTGAAGGTGCAGTCCAAGACCAGTAACGCAGTTTTACTGTAGTAGATCTGCATTTTGTTACCAGGCCAGTTACATCAAAAGGGGAATTATTTGCAAGTAAGGGAAGGCAATTTTGAACTCATTACAACTTGAGTTTCTCTGATATGTGTTTATAATACGTAGATGTGCTTGTATGCATACACATCAAGTGTATGTAGCTTTTTCACAGACTAGAAAAGTTATCTAAAATTAGTGTTGAGATTGTGCATTAGTGGTTTAAAGGAATGGAAGTGTCATAGCAAGGACTTAGGCATGCTGCTGGTGTAAATTGGTTAAACCTAGTACAGTCAGATGGTAGGCTATCTTTAAGACTTGGCTTTAGTTTTGTCCTCTTGATCTGTGTAACTCACTGAAGACAGTAGTTGCATGGGCAAAGTTTTTCTCAGTAATTAATAAATCACTGTCTATTTTGGAAGTTTGCAGAGTGAAAGCCTTGCTTTCTTGTGTAATGTTCTTTTTTGGTTTTAATACAATATAAGTGAACATGAACAGCTAATAATGTTTTGCTATCCTAGTCTGCAGAATATGAGTCCCCACTGACTCTAGATGGTCTGGGACTCTGTATGTGCCAGTGAGAGACTCACCTGCTTACCCACAAGTTTAGGCTGGCATCACCACGCTCCTCTTCAGTGCATTTGAGCAGTTCCTGTTAAGTGTTGTGTGTCTGACTCTTCCTTGCAAGTAGTCTTTTACCTGAAAACATGATGTATCTTAGTTAATGTAGCTTGCTTGACTAGCTAAAATGTAAGTGCCTTCACTTTGCTATGGTTCCAGCACAAAAGTGCTTCTGTGCGGGTTAGCTGCATCCCAACAGGAGTCATGATTGCAATGTGCCTTTCTGCGGAACAGGAGCTATTGTGCAGAGGGCACAAGGGCAAGTGGAGACAAGTGCAGTGTGTCTTTCCTGACGCTCAGTTTCCTGAGGAAATGTACCAAAGAGTGTATATACTTTTCCTTTGTGGCAGTTGTTAGGAGGCTGTGCCCCACGGTCGATGTCTGGAGTCCCTCATGCTGCACAAATATTCATTATGGCCGTTCCAGAGATCATGAGTGGCAATGACTTGGACCTAAGCCGAGCTGACATTTTGACCCAGATTTAGCTGATTAGAGAAATATTTCCATTTCAAATTTGGCATGTGCTGTAGGCTACCGGGAAACTAGGGCACAGATTCCCAGAGGGTGGGGGTTCTGAATTGGATGTGTGTTCAGATGTATGCTTATGTAACTATGGCACTGCTAAATTACACACCCATTTGTGCTTGACTATTAAATAGTCAAAAGAAGACATGGCTCCTAAATTTTATTCTTACTTTCCCTGCCAAATTGGAAAATTTTGTATGAGTAAGTTCATGAACAACATTATAGTTGTGATTTTCCTGTGCCAAGAGGTTAGTGTGTTTAGAGACACAGTAAAGTTTGCAAAGCTCTTTATGGATAGTAAAGGGTGGAAGTATAGCATTTGTCAACCCCTCTTAGTCAGGTAAGCATGAAATTTCCTCAGCATCAGTGAGTTTTGAGATTGGACAGCATGACTAAAGGTCGGGAAAGTGCTTCCAAAAGAGGGGTTGTACTGCCTTGTCAACTTTATTGCTGCACAGGATAATGATTTAAAAACTCTGTGGATAGAAACCAGTAGTTTTCTTGTAAAAATTAATCAGAGCTTTGTGTGTAATTCTGTGTAGGAATGTAGATGCTTGAAATACTGTTTACATTCTGTTTCCTAGCTGTTTGTTGTAAACAATTGTGTAGTACAAGGTAGCCTTTAGCTACCAGCTGCTTGCTTGTTTTGTAAGGATTTCTCTGCAAGAGAACCAAACAAAAAGGCATCTTTATTAAAGAATATAATCACCAAGTTGTTTAGCTCATCCTAACTTAAATGATTGTCAGCTTAAAAAATTAGTCTAATTAGGCTAGCTGCATAGTATATAATAAATCCAATACCCTGAAAAGCTTCTCTGAAAGTGTTTGTTTTAGTTGTCATACAATTTAATTGCTAAAAGCTCCTTTCTCTTCTTCAGAAAAAATGACATTTTTGTTGCATATATATTCACAAAATGCAGACATGATGGACTTGGAGGGAAGAAGAAGTATTATGACAAGATTTGAATGTGATCTGTTGTTTCAAATTAAATAACCTTTTTTTTTTAGAGTGTTTTTATTATAAATACCTCACAAAACTGTCAATATTGGAAAAAGAATTAAATCAAAACAACTTTATGCTATTTTAATATATCTTTATTTGGATTTCTCTTGCTTCCATAATGGTAAGTTTTCTGTTCTTTCAAGTAATTCAGCAAGATTTAGATTTTTTTATTTCAGCGTCAGTGTTTGGCTGGCTTTTTATAAAGCCCTTTTGCATTTTTTGTACTTCTTTATCCAGTCATCCATCTGTAGAGTATAATGCAGTAACTATTCCAATATTTAAGCTTGAATCAAACTTTCCATTATATCACTTCTTATTATTTTTTTTCATCCAAGACTCTCCTGCAACAAACTTACCTCTGAAATTGTAAATGATGTATCATGGGCAAGATTTCCTTTCTGGAAGTATATGTAGGGAAAATGGTTTTGGCAAGGCACCCTGTAGCACAACGGTTCCTTGTACCTGCCTTTTTTATATCAATTTTCCTACCTGATATCTTGACTGAAATCACACTGTTTGGCAGATATCATCAAAGTATTTTTGACATAAAAAGCAATTCTCATATCTAGAAAATGTCATGCCAAAATAAGTGTTTATAAATTGCATATATCAACTGGTCATTTGGAAATTTGCACTTCTGAAGTGCCAATCAGTACTGGTGATCCAGTGGGTGCCGCTCGTGTCTGTACAGCTTGATTGTTCAGTTTAAGGGCTCCTGTGTTTTAAGCAGCTCTGCTGCTTGTAGCAGTGCTCACTTTCTGGGGGCTGGGTAAGCTGGAAGTGTAAAGTAAAATGTTGGAAATTTTTCTCCTTTGCTGCTAAAGATATTGAAAATATTTTGACTTCTTTGTTCCCTGTTTCTGGGGAGTCACTCCTGTTGAGATCAAACATCGTTTATATGACGAGAACGTTTATAGACAGGGAGCCAGGTGTCGTAGTTGAGAGCTCCTCTCAAGAAAGCAGCAGTGGCAGGTTCAGAGGTATAGCCTGTAGTCATAAAATTCACACCTACATGTGAGAGTACATATTTACTCTAGCAGCACCTACGGTGTGCTAACTAGCGTTGGAAATTACATGCAGAAGTTATTCCACAGAAATGTTTAAAATTAATTAGAATGTTGTGGCTGCTTCGTGAGGTTTACTTCCCCTCCCCCTCCACACTTACTTAAATTCACTATTTTCTTTAGTCCAATGTAAGCTTCAGTCTGTGCTGTTGTTTGATTCACCATCTTTGCTCGCTCTGCCATTGTTCAAACCTTTCAGTCATGTGAGTGGCATTGTGCTGCACATCTTTGGGTTTCCTCCTTTTCCAGCCAGTGTGATCATGGGAGAGGGGACATCAGTAGCACACTTGGCAAAACGAGAGACTCTCTATTCAATTCTGTCACTGTACAGCCAGCTAAAAAGGTGGAGGAGCACCAGGAGGCTCTGCTGGGTTAAAAGGAGTTGGTCTTTATGCAGGCCAGTGAATTACAAGGGTCATGGGTTGCGGTGCCTGCTGTCATCATTTTGGCAGGAGCCACCATGATGTCGTCACTGTCCTTCACAGTTGGAGAATGTCCTTCCTCCTCCTCTTTCCTCTGGCAAGCATTCTTGTACTCCTCCAAGTGCCTCTGTGCCCATACTACGCTGGTCCCTTTTGCCTCACCTCTGGCTCACTTGCCATCCTAGTTCTTCTCCAAGGCAAGGAGACATGACCATGGAAAAGAAAGCCAGTATCCTAACCTAGCAGTAAAATAACATATTTGGGCAAACTTTTAAAACTCTTCAAATTCCTGTGCAAGCAGGGTGTTTGGTCTTTGAATAACAAACTCTTGAATTGTAGCTGCTGTACCTGTATTTTACTTTTTAAAATTATTATTAATTTCTCTTCCCCACTCAAAGAGTCTTTACAGTCTGCTTTCCCTTCCCTCAGGTCCTGATCCACTTTCCTCTGTTCCACTTAGGCTGTAACACGATGGCATGACGCCTTGTGACCTGCAGAGTGTGTCAGAGAGTTTTAGAAACAGAAAGGAAGCGTGTACTCCAGTCCTGGTATTTTATTTTTCAGTGCATGAGAAAGCACTTAATGTAGGTTTCTTTGCAAAATGGGATTGGAGGACAGTTATTTCTGCTTCCAGTGCAGGCTGATGGCTTGTGACTATGATCTTCTTTTTTCCACTTTTGCTGGCAACTCACTTGGAAAAAATGCTGTTCAGATTAATTTGCTGTGATTATGCTGATTTTTATTAAGATATTTTTTCCTGCTTGTCACATTCAGTTGAGAGGGAAAAAAAAACGTTAAGTATAATCAGTAGTTCTAATAGACTGGCAAAAAACCCTGCAAACATTAGTGCTACAGGAAGATGCAGCTATGTGATGGAAGAAGCTGAAGAGAAGCCAAAAGGTTTAGCAAGGAAGTTGATAGAAAAACTGAAGAAATGGGAGGTTAGAAACTAAATCAGATCGGTGATAGGTTTTGCACCAGAGAGAATCTAAGAGCAGTATCTCAGAAAGCTTTCACTTGGGAGGGAGGAGAGATTTGCCATCCCAGCCCTTCTGATAGGGTAAAGTAATGTATTAAGTCTGGGTAAGGGATGTGAAGCCTGGAAAAAAGGGAATTCTCAGCATTACCAAGAATTGAAATGTAGTTTTGAGGACAAAGCATTAATACTAATAATAATACTGGTGACATGAAAGTTGCAGAAAACCATGGGAGGGAGGAAAAGAAAGGAGGGAAGGAAGGAGAGATGGGCAGTTCATGAGAAATACTGGCCTAGAGTCAGCCTTAGGAAATGTGTCCTGAGCTTAGAGTGAGGTAAGGAGACTTGTTTTTTCCATTGTGGTATCGACATGGAATTTGAGGTATTTCCACTGGCCACTACAATTGCCTTGGTTTGTTTCATTACTTTTAAATGTTTTAGTATTTGAATAGTAAGTGATTTGTAGAATTGACAGCAGCTATAGTGAAAATGTAAATAATGTAAATACGGTTGGCACAAAATCTAGCTAGCCTGCTGGATTGTGTTCTCAGAGGAAAAAAGTGCTCGGAAACTGAACTAATTCACATACATCTCATCTGGTTTCATTTTGTCTTTTAATGAGATGGTTCTCAGGATAGATAAGGAAAGTGGAGGAATAGGGAGAAAACTAAGATTAATAGCCAATAGTTTGGCTGTGCTCAGAACTGGAGTTTCTATTTCAGTTAATATATCCACATCATTAAGGTGCCCTTAAATGAGTAAAATAAGGGGGGAAAGAGCAATTGTCTGCATACTGTTTCCATTAGAATAGGTCTGCAGACTTGTTCACCTGCCAGTGTTTTATTCAATTTGTCAGGAGGTCTCTAGATTTGTTTCACCTTTCTTCTTGGTGGATTCCCCCATGAAGTGTTTTGTTTGTAGGTTTGGTTTTTGTTTGGCTTGGGTTCTTTTATGATTAAACCCTACTTAAAAAACAAGATCCAGGTCCTGCTATGATTTGTTCCTTGTTTTTGCTTTTATATTGGAGGAAAGTTCACTGAGTTGCAATTCATTGTGTTCTATGAAAAAATACTGCAGTAAAAGTCTAAATGTAACATCTAGGGTAATGATTTCAGCAGGAAGGGATAAGCTTCTTTATTAGTTACTAGGGGTCTTTTTTAAAAAAAAGCGCCATCATCCACATATCTGAATCTGTGCAAGAGCTGAAAGCAGTCTCTTGAAGACTCAACCATTTGTCACACCAACCATCTCGAAACTGCTGAAACCTGCTAAAAAAAATTGTGCAGCCAAGTGCAGTGAACTGTCAAAATATAAATGTAAGTTTAAAAGATCTGCAGAGTTTCGATTTAAGAATTGGTGTAAGTTTTATTGATCTGATTTGTTTAAGTTTTTAACATACATTATAGACACAGACTGTTTGCAGTCTAAATTGGATATTTTTATTCAATCTCTGGTAAGTACAATTACTCTGCCTGGGACAGTATCTAGCCAGACTGCACTTCTTAAACAGTGAACAAACCAATCCATTGATTATGGGAAATAAAAACACCATATTCAGAAAGAAGTTTTAGAAGTGGGAATAGTAACTCCAGATAATTTATGTCACAGAGTACAGTTGTCAGTTTACATTCACTTGCTCTCAATTCTGTTACTCCAGTTTTTATACAAATCAAAATACTACTCAAATATTTTAATTATTGTAAAATTGTAAATTTAATTGTAATTATTGTAATATTGTGAAATTACACATTTGCACAGTTTTTGCAGGGAGAACCCTAGATAAGGCAGGGGCTAATGAAGCGATTTAGTTTGCCTCCCAGAAAATGTGTAGTTTGTTGGTAGGCGGTTAAATGTTTTGTTGATTCTTATTGTACAATGGTACTCGGATTTGAAGTTAATCTAATCCCTTTCCAATTATTCCAGATTAATTCTTCTCTGAATAATGACATTTTAAAGACTCAGGCTGAGCCCTCATATTTCATCTAGGAGTTTACCTAGCATGCTAGTTAATAGCACTAGCAACAAGTTAATGCTAGTACCCCCTTTAAGACAAATGGCAGAAATTCCCATTTAGCAAGGGATTTTTCAAAGAATCATGTCACAGATTGAGAAAAAAAGCAAGAGATTGAACATATGTTTTCTATGCAGTCTCTGACTGGAATGAGAAGCAGGTCAGGTTCTGGAACTTTTTAGGAGAAGGGTAGGGAATCTGGAGCCAGTTGATTGGCACCTCACAAATTACATTAGACTGAAAGAAAAAAGATGCTACTAAACGTTGGTGTGTAAGGAGGGAGAGGAACTCTCACCACATGCTCTATCCTGATATTCAATAATCATGCATGTTAGTTTCTCTGAAAAATGTAGTTTGTGATGAGCTGTGGTATTGTGTATTTGAAAATGAGTTTCTGCATTCGTATAGATTTTTACTTCTGTTGAGCTGTATGCAAGTAAACTTGCTCTGTAAATTTCACATTAAAAACATCATTGGTCCATAAATATGGTCCCTCTCCTTTTTTTTCCTTTTTCTTATTTCTTATTAAACTCTACCTCTTCAGTTGAAACGCACAAGTGAGTTCAGGAAGACTGAATTTTTCTCTTATTTGCAAGGGATTTGAAAACGCTACATCCAAGTACATGTAGATGTAATCAATATTCAGTACTGTTGTGGAAGACTACAAATCCTGTTCATCTGAACAGAACAAATTTTCATCTGAAAGCCTCTAATCCTGCTTCCAGTTGCTACCAGCCATGAATATACCCACAGTCTGTATTTTACTGTTTGTCCATGAGGTGGCAAACACTGTTGATCCTTGGCTTGCCACAGAGAGATATAACATGTCAGAGTTGCTGATATTTTTTACGATCAGTATAGTAGTTGCAGCAACCTTTCTGATGTTTTGCAATAAAGGTGTTTTATGTTTGCCAGTATGTAGCAGCATCACAATTTCTGTCCTGAAAAAGCTGGTCTAAAAGGTTATGATCCCTTTCTTTTTCCTCTGCTCCTTGCCAGGTTCTGGCTCAGCTACAGTGGCAATTACTGCCCATGATTTACATGATGCAGGGCGGAGAGCAGTGAGGAGCTGGAACAGGGTGGAGCTCGGAGCACATTTCAGCAGACTTTAAAAAAAAATATCTATTGTAAAAGAAATTCTTGTGTGGATTTATACCTTAGCTTCCCTGGGGAAAAAAGTTTATCTCTTGATCAGTTCATTTTTTCTCCTGTGTGGACAGGGCACCTGGGCCTTCTGAATGGAGCTTGCAGGGCTAAAGTCCTGGTGGCAAACAACTAAGAACCAAACCGTGTTAGCTTTTAGGAGAAACTCCAGAAGTAGTTATATATACATATATGAGGGTGCTTAGCTGTACTTCACAGATCTCCCCAATAGGATGTACACAAAAAAAGCCTCTTTCCGTTTTTCGCATTTATAGAATTTAGAAATGCGTGGTGATTGTTCTTCGCAGATATACAACTACCTATGAATTCTATGAGATTCAGAATGTTACTAAAACAAAATCTACCTCTAATTAAGTTTGAACACTCAGGAGTCTCTGACATTTAGCCTACTTAATATTGCATTTCTTTCATTTTTGTAATTTAAAGCAGATCTGCTGCTGGCATTTATGTAAGGTCCATTTCTTCTTGTATTTGGTTTGTTAATTCCTTAAGAAGCTCCATATTTAAAGAGTGTCAAGTTTATAAAATGATATGTACCCCATAAAAATCAATAATTATAAAAGTAGACAATCATCCTCCTCCCAGATTCTCCTGCTTACTAGCTCTGGGATATAGTGTTCTGAAGTTGAGCTCTGTACTGTTGCCTTTTATAAGGCAAAAATCAATAGTCATGCTTAGCTATTTTATGGCAGTGTACATTTGCCAGATTCGTTATCTGTGTGTTACAAATGAGAAAATTGAGAGCAGCTGTGTGACTTGCTCGGGGTCATACCTGAAATCTGGCAGTTCTGCACATTTTCTGACTTGAGCTGAAACCATTAGAGCACTTTACCTTTCCCTGAGGAATTGCCTGGAGACGATGTGCTGGTCACACAGAAATAGAAGTTTTGTTGCTAGAATTTCTCTCATGTTGCTTGGATTTTCTTCTACCTTGTTTGTCTTTAATAAGTCTTTGTGTTGATTGATAGGGAACATGTACCACAAGTTTATTGAAACAAAGGGCAGCTGCTAGCAGCTGCATTATGAAAAGAAGGAGAAGGCAGAAGGTGAAGCCAAAAACCAAATTGCTTTGATCAGGGTCATGATTTACTGCCTCTATTGATATATAAGTGTTTTGTGATTTTTGAAGACTGCATCAAAAGGTATTTTTCTAGCATTGAGTGAGTAGAATTAGGGGAGTTTTATTCACTTGATAACATGTGTCCTGAACAGAGAAGAAGTGTAAATATGTTCTTGTTGTTGAGATGGTGTCATTTTAGGGAAGGGCTCTTTGGTTACTTTTGTTAGTAGCCCATATCTCATGGGGATCTTAGAGTCTTAACTTACTGACTGTGGTTCTCATAGCAAATAAAAATGAGCATTTTTTTCAGCTATTTCAAGTGCAGATGAAGGAAAAAAAAAAATCACAGCATTTAAGAGATGTAGTCTGATGGTAGTGTTTTAGATGAAATTATGAAGATGCCTGCTTTCTTTACTACTTCTTTTTTATGCTGTTTGTAGACAGGTGATTTCAGGGCATTGCTCTTCTCTAGTTATGGCAACTAGTTATACTATCACCTAGTAAATACCTTGTTTATACAACAGAAAAGTAGCTTCGATGATGTTAAAATCCTATGTTTGTTCAATGCAGAAGTGAGCTAATCCCTTAGGGTCTCATTTCTAAAGAAAAACTAAACTCTGAGGGTAGAAAAAATTAAGATTCTGACAGCTTTGTTACTTATATTGTACATTTTTTAAGTGTGCTTTTCCATAATAATTTGTGAGAGATCTTCCCTTAAAACTACAAAAGATTTTGCTTATGAAAATATTTCTACAGCCTTAAATTCTTGCTGGTGCTAAGGACGTGATTGCAACTTAATGATTCTTACTGGGGAATAGAAGAGGAGATTGAGCCTGATCTGTCTAATCTGGACCTGAGTGTGGTCAGATAATCCTACAGCTTCCGTCAAGTCATGGGGAAAAGCTGTAATGCTTCTCATCAGGTTTATGCCTCTGGCCTTGCCTTTGATTATGACTCTAGTTATAAGAATTAAGTTTCTTGAAATTTCTTGCCTTGCTGTAGAGAACTTTCTGTCCTGCACTTTTACAGAGGAACATTACATCTCTTTACTCTCGTAGAGAGTAAAATTGCCATTTTTGCTGTTACTTTGTGAAATGTGCAGTATTCAGTGAGCTCTTTCAGAAGACATTGGATCATGCTTTTTCTCCTTAGTAGCTGTGTTCTTAGTCAGCAATTATGGTACTTGAAATCTGGGCTGTGATTATGTCTTACATGGATGACTTTAGTTTGTTGGGAACAGAATGTTCTCCACTGTTCTCTGTGCCAATTTATGTCTATTATAGAATAAAACCTGTTGAAAAATATTCTCATATTTATGATTTTGAGACCTCTAGTTCCTAGCTCCACAAATAATTTGCTATCAATTACATTTAAAATTATCATCAGTTGGAAATAGGAAATGGAATTACTTCTGCGACAAACTGATTGAAATGTTTTGTCAAAATGACCACTTTATGCTTATGATATATCTGCATCAGTCCGTAAATTCTATTTGCTCTGTTCTGAAAACTAGTTCCTCAGTGTAGTTATCAAAGGAAAAAAAATCACTTAGTGCACTGAACTCTTACCATCATTTAGATAATTATCCTTGGTAGTTGTATTTGTGTGTTGGGTGTGATATGGTGCCCATCTAATTAAAGATTACTGTCTCTGTGGGGGTATAAGGGAAAAAAAGATTCTATTAAAAATTTCATACATTTCATTCATTATTTTAGTTGTTTTAGAAAGCTGTTCCCTTTTTTTAGCCTTTCCATAAAGAAAAAAAGCATATTTGCAATCTCTTATTATCAGAAATCGCAAATATATTACAAATATACTACTCTGATTTGGCAATACTCTTACAATGTAGTTTTATTTTCATTGCAGCCAATTCATCATCATGCTGAAATAACAGAATACTTTACCTCCTGTTGGCTGGTACTATAGCTAAATGTTCAAGGTCACTCTGTCTTGGATAGATTTTATTTTTAACATACGTAGCATTTTCATTTAGCTAATCCATGATCAAGCAGTCTTCTTCTTTTTTTTCCTTTAGTTTCTTTGATAAAACTTGCCCAGGGACTCATTAAATCTTAATTCACAGTACAAACCTTAACTCAGCTCATTCCCTGCAGTGTAGCCCATTGTCAATTCTTTGCAGATCTGTTCTTTTGTGAAGTAATTGCTTATCTTCTACCCCCTTCAATTCTCATGCTAGCCTGGGCATTTTCAGAGAGCGCCATTCATACTTGTCCCCCTGAAAGAATAACATGCTCAAAAAGACCAGAGATAAACAGTATGCTTGACTTCTTGAGTTGTTTTAGAACAGAGTCCATCATGTAAAAGCAGTGCACAGGCTGTTCAGTGTGTTAAGCCTATTACCGGGGGGTCCAGCCCTAGGTGAAAAAATGTAAGAACGTACTTAATCACTTAATTTTCAAAGCATGAATAATTTTATCAGTGTCAATGAGATTACCAGTGCTTAAAGCAAGTGGGCTTATGTCCTGCACTAGTGTGAAGGTTCAGAAAACATCTCTGTTCTTTTACAGCCAAAAATAATCTCATAAATGCAATGATTTTAAAATCTGCCAAAAAATGTTGGGTTGAAGGAATTCTTCTGGCATTTCAAGTGCACTGAATTTCCTGCCTGATTTAGAAATACGGGAAGAAGGCCTTCTATAGAAAGCTGGTCATAAACTATAATTACAGTGTAGAGAATTCTGTTGCTGTGGAATAACAAATAGGATGGTTTTGGTTTTAGTTAGTTGGCTCTTCAGAGGGTTGGTTGGTTTGTTTTTTAGTCTACACGTTCTCTTGGCTTGTAGAAGTGCTAGAAGATGCTATCAGGATGAAAAGCCGGTTCTGCAGAGGCTGAAATAAATCAAGGGAAAAAACAACCCCTTATGCTGTTTAATGGAACCACTAAGGCTGTTCTTCACTCTTGACACAATTTTGCATTCATCTCACTGGCAAGATTTCCAGTAGCTTCCATGGCATGTTATGTGCCTTAGTATGGTTTAAGCATATAAAAGGAGCATATCTTATTTCTAAGCATTCAGAGTGTGAGCATAATTCATAAAGCTGGAAGAGCCTTTATCACAAACTTTATCTCAAAATGTATTTGTTTTTTTGACAGCACCTTTCAAAGGTGAAGTGAAAGTGACTTCATAATGAAATAGTCATTTTTAGATAAGTCCCTCTATCCAAAGATGTCCCTTTAGGGTTCAGGCATAATAACTGGGAAAGCGGCATGATTTTATGTAAATTATTGAAGTTAACACATTATTAGAACTCTGAAGCACAATACAGTAGCATGTAGCTGAGAGGGCACTTCCATAAGAAGTGACTTAGATCATTTTTTTAAACAACCAAAGGAGCTTATTTTTGATAAGCTAAAAAGTCCCCGGAAAAAAAAAATCTACAAATTGTTTCTGTTGGCCCCAACAGATGGCATAACCAGTTTACAAATGTAAATGCAATGAGCAGTGTACAGTGCTAAAAGTGTAAATTTGTTATTTTTCACTGTTGTTCTTCTTTCCTGTTCAAATAATAATAAAAAAAAACCACATTAAAACTCTGTTGTGATATAGAAATAATGTTTTTGAGCCATGTCTTCAAGTGTTTGTTAAAACTTATCTTTGTGAAACAACAACATCTGTTTGCTGCAGTTACTGCTGCTGCTGTTTCAAGAAGCACTGCTGAGCTTGGTCATTTGGGAATTTATTACATTTGTTGGGAAACTTGCCTTTCTGATTAACTGCTTATGTTCACTCTGATTAGGGTCTCTGAAGAGGCTTAAGTGGGAATCCTTATGGGTGACTTTAGGCTCTCACAAGCAGGGAACTAGCATGTGGCTGGTCTTTTACAGTCTGAGGTGCTGAAATGCTTTGCCGTTGCATGATCAATCATTTCACTGCAGAGGAAAAAGTGGCACACTTTCTTTTGCCTCCCTGAAACCTGTAAGTACTTGATTGTATAGTTGCCCTGGGGTTTAGTGTCTGCCCAGGTGGAGAGAGAGGGTAAATGTTTGAAATACAGAAAATTGAAGTACTGGAAGACCATGTGCACTCTGATGTGGTGGTGTCTAAGAGTGGAAATCAGCATTAGATTACTGACTTCAGTCGAATGTGTGGGTGGGTGGTGGCTGATACAAAAGGGTGCTGAAAATCTCCTAGGTGTAACACAAAGCAAATATGAGTGCCATTTCCATTTGTGACTGGAACTGGACAGTACAGCTATACTCAAAATCAGATGTAAAAAGTGCACGTTCAGATTTCAGAACCTGTCTAGGGTGAACACAATCATTTTTGTGTTGCCTGATGCCACAATTGTTTTCTGTAGCACTGCTGTGTACCATAGCACTGAATGTACCATGGCACTGCTACTACTGCTTTGCCTTTACCTCTGTGAATCAGAGCATTTGCATCCTACAGGTGGTATTTCAGTATTGCATTCATTGCACTGCTCTGCTTAGTAAACTGAATGCCATCTGGGTTTTTTTTTTTTCCTGCCTGGGAATTGCTAAGCACAGCGTAGTTAATTAGTTTAAGACTTTAGGACACATTCTTGGGGTCCCTTAAAAATAGATAATACCTTGTCTATTTGTATTATGTTACAGCAAAAAGAGAACTGGCACTTTCTTCCCTTTCATTATCATGATAAAGATCAACTTTAAAAAAAAAGGAAGAAAAAACTTTAAAGCAAAGTTCATTTCAGAGACCCCCAATCCAAATGTATTTATGTTTTATGGCAGGTGTTTCAGCAATTATTACTAATTGGAAAATTAGGTGCCGTTGCTATAGCAGCATCTTTATTCGCTAATTGGTTTTGGCACATTTTAACTAGCACTAGCTCAGCTAGACACAAAGCTATTCAAATGAGACCTGTGAAAGTTTGTATGGAAGTGATGAGCCAGTGCTGAAAGTCAGTACATTAACCTTCCACCTCTTGGTCCTGGGCACAGACCAGGTTCTCTGTGGGAGCACAAGCAAGACCTTGGTGGCCTCATCCATATTTGTAAAGCACAAGAAACAGGAAATTTGTGATATTTTGAGCTACAACTCTTCAATTCTCATTCTTCATGTCTATTCTGACTGTATCACTTGCTGCAGGGTCAACAAACTCATGTGATTCTCCTTTTCAGATTTCTTTTCTGCTGGTTTTCTTGCTTATATTTGAGTGAGTGATGTGGTTCTTTGCTCATCTCCAAAACCTTTGGACTAGTCTTTTCTTGACCTGTATTGTGCTTTTTCCTTTGGCTCCTGCAGTGAATATTCACTGGGGCTTTGGGGCTTTTGTAGCTGAAGTAACCTCCATGTACAATGTAAAATTTATTTCCTAGGCAATTCTGGTTTCTGTTTGAGTATATCTTTGCATGTGCTTCCCAGTAGGATGGAGCTCCATTTTCATACTTTTATCACCTTAATTCCTTCTTGAGCTTTGAGAGGTGCAGCTTGCTATGAAAAATTCTTCTTTTTATTCTTTTATTCTCTTCTCTACCTCTCCTGGATTTTGGGAAGATTTTGAAGTCTTAGAAGTCAGCAGAATTTGAAAATGAACAGCACTACTTGCTTGCCCCTGCCCTGTCCCTACACTGTAGATGGTCTTCCCATCCAGCCATCCTTCTGTGATTGTAGATACCATGTGAAGGGCAGAGAAGGGTTGTTTAATAATAACTCTGGTTTCTTGGCAAGTATTACCTCTTCACCATTCCTTCTCTGCCTTTTCTCTGTCAGAGTCTTTTTGAGTTAGTGAAAAGGAAGTTGAAGATCTTTTCAAGGCAAGGATAGTGTAAAATTTTTCCTGCTGTATGTAGGAACGCATAGTGGCAGTGTGAGCATGCATTATATATGCTGTTGGAGAAAAAGAAGATTTCTGTTTGGGAGGCTTGGGTGCATGAGCTACATTGAGAAGTCTCTGTCTGTGTGTGTGTGTGTGTTAACAAATATTTAAAGTTATTCAAAGTACAGTTAGAGCTGTGCCTCTTCTCCCAGCAAACTAATGATGGGGTTATGTGCCAAAATATTGAAGTGCTATGTGCCATAAGATTGCTAATAATTTTTCATTCTCACATATGTTTTTCAGTGGGTAGTGAAATGAACCTTTTTAATTATAAGATTTTAACTTCAAAAAACCCCAATTCTATTAAAAAGGGGTCTCTATTTGAAGGTGCATCATTAGGACAGTGGAAAATATGTAAATGAGAGTTTGATTTCTAAATGTAACATTAGTAACTGTTAATCATGTCTTGGCAGCTTTTAAATAGTTGTTGCAGTGATAATAATTACTTTGTTTCTAATAGTAAACACTTGTTTTGATGAGGTGCATACTGATAAGAAGTACTCAGAAGTACAAGTTCTTTGATGGGGTGACAAATACACTGTTGGTATTAGAATGAGAAACTTTTGAGTTCTAAGGCATAGAGCATATTGAAAATATAAGGATGAGTAGGGTTATTTTCCTTTGATTTCTTTTAGTTAGTTTCTATCTTAGTTAATTTGGGAGGCAGAAAAAGTATGCCCTGAACCCCCAGACAAATGACTGCGTTTATTCTTCATGTTCTTGGCAATAACTCCTTCTCACTGTGGTAGACATTCTCTAAAAGGAGAGGGAAAACATTTTGAAAACCCATGTTTGTTGTTGTAGCACTCACTCTAGGACAGTTTTGTTCGTCATAGCTGGTATTCTGTTCTTAATAGCTCATGTCATTTCTTTGACAGTAACCTCAAGGCTATATCAAAAAAAGAAAAAAAAAAAAGAGAAAAAAAATCTCAAAATAATGAAAGTCAAGGTGACTCTCATCAGTGATACAGAAAACAAACAGATGTTGCTCTCGTTTTTGTGGTACTTCTGAAAGCTGGTATGGTATCAAATCCTGCGTGTGTGTAAGTGTGTAACTAACACTACCCTCACAAAAGACCCCTTGTAGCTTCTTCCCTTGTCATTCAGGTTTGAATTCTACTATGTTTAATAACCTCCTTTACAACAGTTGCTCATATTTCCCATATCTAATCTCCTGTGTTTTGTAGGGGTTATCCCTGTGATTTGGGAAGTTATGAAATTTCAGTTAGAAGGCTCGACACAGCTTGAATGTACCTCTAGCTGCACAGACTTCTAATCAAATGACAATTGCAAAGATCCCCAAAACCAAAATGTCTGCAGCAGTTTGGGGTTCAAAGCAGAAACATCATCTGCCTTATTTTCAGTCATGTTTCAACCTACATTTATTAGAAGTAATTTCCACACGGCATCATCCGTAAGCTGCAGCTGAGATCTTGATTTGGCATTGTTACTGATTCTAATAAGAGAAGCAGACTCTTAGGCCGTCACCTCCTCCCAGGTTTGTCCATTTCTTCTGTTTCCTCATTTTTGTCCCCACCTATAGTTTTCTCTTGTTGTATGCTTCATTGATAAATCTACTACTTAAAATAGGTACTCTTTTTTTCTTCATATCCTATTCAGTAAAAAGTTGGAATTTATTACTGCATATACACTACCAGCAAATCTAATGATAGTAGTGGATTTTAATATATTAAGTGCTAAAAAGACTCTTCCATTTTGGGACTGCATCAAAATATTAACTCAATTGCAGAGTGTGGGAAGGAAGAAATGTTTTGTGCCAAATTAGGTTTTGTTGTGCCACACATGCTTTGTGTGAAGCATGCAGCATGGTATTCTTAGGAAAATATGCATTAACGAGATATCAGGGCATCTGACAAGCAACAGAGGCAAGGGACTGAGTTGTGTTCAGAATGTTTTAATGTAGTTACAAGGCATTCACTTGTTTTGAAAATGCTTTTTTATAAGAGGTTGGAAAAAATAGTGTTCAGCTGGTTATTTCTAGATGAATGTTGGGGAAGGGACAAGCTTAAATGGAGGAGAGAGCATGTGTCTGAAAGGTGTGCCAGCCCTCACACTCAAAGAAGTATAAAATCAAGCAGGAACAGAAAAATAGCAATAGCACCACACAGGCTGGCAACAGAGTAATTCCCTGCAATTGTGTTGTTGGTTCGGTGTTTGTTTTGCAGTAGGTTCCTTAAACAGCTAAGATGCTATCGAAACGCTGTGCTAAAATGCTTCTGTAAGAGGCTGATGGGGAGCCCTATATTGTATAGAATCATAGAATGGTTTGGGTTGGAAGGGACCTTTTAAGGTCATCTAGTCCAATTCTCTGCAATGAGCATCTTAAATGGGATCTGGTTGCTCAGAACCCAATCCAACCTGGTCAAGAATGTTTCCAAGGGTGGGACATCCACCACTTTTTTGGGCAACTTGTGCCAGTGTTCTACCACCATCATGGTGAAAAAACTTCTTCCTTGTATCTAACCGTAACTGACCTTCCTTCAGTTTAAAACCATTACCCACTGTCCTATTGCAACAGGCCCTGCTGTGATCTGTCCCCATCTTTCTTGCAGGCCCTCCTTAGGTACTGGAAGGCTGCTGTAAGGTCTCCCTGGAGCCTTCTTTTCTTCAGGCTTGAACAACCCCAACTCTCTCAGCCTTTCCTCATAAGAGAGGTGCTCCATCCTTCTGATGATCTTTGTGACCGTCCTCTGCACCCAAACCATCAGGTCCTTGTCCTTCCTGTGCTGGAACCCCAGAGCTGATGCAGCCCTGCAGGTGGGGTCTCACCAGAGCAGAGCAGAGGGGCAGAATCCCCTCCCTGGCCCTGCTGCCCGCGCTGCTCTGGATGCAGCCCAGGACACATTTACCTCTCTGGGCTGGGTGTGCCCATGGCTGGGATATGTCCACCCTCTCATCCACCAGCACCCCCCAGTCCTTCTGGGCAGGGCTGCTCTCGATCTGTTCATTCCCCGGGATGAAACCAGAGATTGTCTTGACCCAGGTGCAGGACCTAACACTTGGTCTTGTAAAAGTGGGATTCCTATGGGCCCACTTCTCAAGCTTGTCCAGATCCCTCTGGATGGTATCCTGTCCTTCAGACATGTCAAACTCACCACTGAGCTTGGTGTCCTCTGCAAACCTGCTGGGGGTGCACTGGATCCCACTGTCCAGGCCTTTGATGAAGATATTAAACAGTACTGGTCGCACTAGACCCTTGAAGGGTGCGACTCATCACTGATCTGCATCTGGACATGCCAAGAAAGGTGAAATACTGTATTTCTCAGGTGAACATAGGTCGAATTAACTCCTATATATGTAAAACTGCATGAAAACAAAGACAAGAAACAGTTACCAAAGCTAAATCAGAAGCAAACTTTTGTGATGGACCATCTTTTCAACAAAGAATAATTTTTTATTGTATCAATTCAAAAGCTCAGATGCTGAAAAAAGTGCATCAAAGCATGAGCACATTAATCAGACTGTGGTTTAGGCATGGGAATCATAAAAAAATTTGTGGTTTTAATTTTCCTGCTGAGATTTTAATAATTATTATTATTTGTAACATTTAACTGGTGAGACTCTTCCATCTGCATATTTTGGAAATAAAATATTATTTTCTTTTTAAAGGAAAAGAATAGTTAGAAAAGATAACTGTATTTCAGAGCTGAGAAATTAAGACATTTACTACCAGGCAGTTGGAAATTAAATTCTGAGAGTTTGTCATACTGCTTGTAAAAGAAAAATCAGAATGAGATGTATCCAGAATCATGTCCCTTTTCTTGTGTAGGATGTGTTTTATTTATATTTTAATTTGGTTTTGAAAAAAAGCTGGATCAACAGACTGAAACAAAAAAAGTCTTGTGTTCGAAGGTGATACAAATTTACATACATCTCAGCAATAAAATCTTTCTCAAATAACAGTTTGCTTCAGCTTTGGGCATAAGAGAAGAGCTTGTATCCAATCTCTTTTTTTTTTTTTTTCTACTGGGTAAGGATGATAATGTTTTCTCCCTCCTTGCGTATCTCATCCCCACAGCCCTGCAGCAGTGTTTTGTTGTAATGTGAGCATTTACCAGTTAGGTCCAGGAGTCCTGACATGAGGGACGTCAAACATTGATAAATGGCAATTGCTTTTATAATGACTGAGATTGTTCCTCCTTGAATAACCATTCCTTTTCTTTTTTGCCAGTCAGTCACCTTTTTTTGTGTGTATAATAATATGATTTCTTTTATTTATAGGTATTTTTTAACTGGAATCCTTACTTCCGTAATTGAGCCATCGAAGTGGTTTAATACCTCATGTTATTTGTATTAATGAGTTATTAGTGTTAGCTACTTATATTACTCGTTACAAATAACGTTTAAATTAATGGAATTAAGAAGGAGCTTTTACAGTTACTCTCCTGCCTTGTGGATTGTGAGTACCTGCCTTCATGTGGACAACTAATTGATACAGAGAACGCTCTACACTGTATTTGAGCTTACACAAGAATATACTTTGGGATGAGAAAGACTTCCAGTGACTTTTGGTCAGACCTGTAATGTAATCACATCGAAACTAGCACTGGTAATCACATTCATGGTGATTTGTACAAGCTTCATATTCACCGCTTAAAAATAGGAAAATGAATTTGACTTGCTGGGATATTTCCAACAGTGACAATTACAGGAAATAGTATACAGAATGGCAGAAGTATTTATATAATGTGGCAAAGCAAACATTGCAGGTCTGCGCATTCTAGGCACATGAATAGATTTGCAGCTTGCAAGAGGTAGAAAAGTCCGAACTTCAGACGCTGTTGTTATGTTTTAACCCCAGCCAGCAACGACACCCCCACTCCCTCACCAGTGGGATCAAGGAGAGAATCAGAAGGACAAAAGATAGGAAGCTCATGGGTTGAGATAAAGACAGTTTAATAGGTAAACCAAAAGCTACAGATGCAAGCAAAGCAAAAGAAGGAATCCATTCACTCTTTCCCATAGGCAGGAAGGTGTTCAGCCATCCCCTGGAGAGCAGAGCCCTGTCACGTGTAACAGTGACTTGGCAAGACAGATGCCATCACTCCAAATGTCCTCCACTTTCTCCTTCTTCCTCCCACTTTATATACTGAGCATGATTTCATAGGATATGGAATATCCCTTTGGTCAGTTTGGGTCATCTGTCCTATATGGGTCTCCTTTCAACTTCCCACACACTCCCAAATTCCCTGCCGGCATGGCAGTATGAAAAGCAGAAAAGGCACTGGGCCTGTGTGAGTCCTGCTCAGCAATGACACAAACATCACTATGTTATCAACCCTGTGTTCAGCACAAATCCAAAACACAGCCCCATACCAGCCACTGGGAAGAAAATTAACTCTGCTCCAGCCAAAACCAGCACAGTTTTTCATTACTGTATATTTCTTTTTAGCGTTAACATTGTTTTTTATGAAACCATGGAGGGTTCTTTTAAGAAATAAATGAGCTCTAGTGAAAATGCGAGCTGAGCTGAAAAGGTAGCTGTAAATGTGTGCTTCAGCATTATATTCTGATTAAATTAAAATTGGAATATGAATCCCTAGGCATTTAGTTAAGCTTTGTACAAACATTTACTGCAGCATTATGTTCTGATCTAGATGTAATCATCCAATGGTCTCTGCCCTTAACTCTATTGAATTTTTAATTTAAGGGTGGTTAAGTCAAAAGTCATTGTTGTCAAGGGGCTTTGAGCAGGAGGGGGAACTATGTGACCAGCAAAGGTCTCTTCCAACTAGAATGGTGTGGGTTGTGTAATAATCAATCAGTAGGATGTGCATACATCTATACCATATGTATTTTTGAAGTGGTTCTTGAATGTTCTGTATGCACTTCTAATGCATATGTATATATCTGAAGATGGTTGTATGGCAAAAACAACAATAGCTAAAAATGGGGTGTGAAAAGAATTAACTTCACAAACAGAATCCTTTGTCTTTTTGCCTCCCTTTGAATCTAGTGAAGAAAGTTTCCTATGGTTGATGCAGCAAGTAACTTAGTGCTAAATAAGAGCAGTCTTTAAAAAACAAACAGCAACACAGCCCAGTGTAGGCATGTCTCAGAATCTCTGTGTCTGCTCTTGGAGGATATCAGATGCACCCACAGGGGTTGCTTCCAGGTAGATTGTTCACATAAGGAATGACATCCACTCCACCTGGAAAGGTAACGTGCACTCAGAGGCAGTGAGGTACCTAGAACTCCTTAAGCCATCTAGAGCCCTGTACTAAACATAGATCAGCAAAAAGTATTTTTCTGATGTGAAATAAATTTAGGTGGTGGGGAGTTTTAGTTTTCTGTGGCACACTGTCTAATGCATGTGGCAATTTATAGCGTAGAAAGCCTCTAATTGTCCTTGAAATAGATGCGAAATTGACTTGCTATATAATGCAATGAATTACTTTGTTGTTGTTGTTTTTAAAGATATCATTTATGTTTGCCAAACAGTGGCTGAACTTCACTTTGCAGAGTTGGATGTCATAGTTATGAACCAGGTACAAGACAGAAAGTGGCCATTAGTGGAAAACTTAGTTCAGGTAAGAGGACGTGAATACACGGGATCAGCCTGGATCAGACTGTCAGCAGAAGGGTGGCTTTTGGCAGGAGCAAGGGGCTTGGAAGAATGGGAGAAGGGGTGGAAGCTGACCAAGTACTGAGGCTGGCCAGCAGCTTCAGTTTGAATTTCCACTGCACAGCCCTAAAATAGGAACACTTTTACTGAAGTGCATACAGAGGATATGCTTTAAATGAAAGACATCATAGGCAGTAGTGCCTAAGAGACCTGAAAAATCAAGTTCACAAAAAACTTAAATGAACAAAGCAGGGTGGCTTTAAAACAACTTGTATAGAACTGAAGGCACGGATAGCAAAATTCAAGTTCCCTTAAGTCAAGTCTCCCAAAAGGAGGAAGAATCGGGAGATCAAGTGAATAAGAAATTAATGTAACATAACATCTATAGTGTGAATGAGATATCTGCAAATGAGTTAATATTTTCCTATTTACTTCTTTTGTTATGTTTACAAAAAGTTTTCTTTAAATGTAAGAACAGTATTTCAGCAGATTTTGGGGCATGCAGGGATCCACAATTTATTAGAAATTTCTACCTAAGCAACTTGAGCAGGTTTTTGTTTCTCGTAAGGTAGTGCAAGGAATCATTCAATTAACAGGGAAGCTAGCTGTACAGAGACATCCCTTGGATTATCCATTTGAAACAGGTATCCTATCGCTATCACCTGAGGGACTGTAAGTACCCAGAAAGACTGTTACTGCCTTGTCTGAATGTGTCTAGGTCTAAGGTAGTATGTGTAGTTTGGCCTTATGAGATTGCCATCCAAACTCTGGTGTGAAAGTGTATTTTCGGATCTTTCACTTATATGTGGAAGCAGATTGCTGAAAAGTGTGTGTAAATGTTGATTCAGAGTTGAAAATGTGCCAAGAGACTGCTAGTAAAATATTTACTGTTAACTTTAAGATGGAAATATGTCTTCCTTATTGAGCTATAAGTTCAGTTTGGAATGTGTTTCAAGGAGGAATAATATTTATATTAATATATCTGTAGTCTATGGAGCGACATTTGCTCTTGGGGATATTTTCTTTTAGTAATTTTGTTCACACCTGGCATAGCTTTCAAAAAAATGAAAATAAATGTGTGTGATTACGTGCTATCATCTTCAGGTGCATACACATTTAAATATTTTGGAATTGTATGAAGGTCTTATTTTATTTTAGGCCACCACAGGAACAAAACATTTTTTTCTTGTTTCTTTGTTAAAGGTAAAGCACATTGCAATCTGAAATGTAATGACGGAAGAAGACACAAATGATAAGCAGTTTTTCATTGGAGGGAATGTAAAGACTGAATGTTGGCCATTATTAAAGTTGGATAATGCTATAGAAGAGATTAAGTTGTAAACAATTGTTTGTGAAAAATAATCTTTCTAAAAGGAAAAAGAGTTCCTGTTCTGTTTGAGCTTGTCTTTAAAGCGTTGGTAATACTACTGTAATACTACTGCTTTGACTCTGATTTTTCGTTTATATTTATGCAGATGATTTATCTTGCAAAGTCTCAAGATCTTCCCCTCTCTGTATTCAACTTGTCAAAATGAGCCTGAAGGATGTATGGTTTCTACATAAGTAGAAGTGGTCTCAGCCCTTAAAATTTTAAATGAGAATTTTTAAAAATAAAATTTTAAATGGGATTTTTAAAAAAATAATTTATTTTTTTTTTTAAATTAGAAGTGGAGTGAAGACTAAGGTAGTGTATGAATTTCAGGTAGAAAACAGGGCAAAGCTATGCTAACTGACATAGTCCCATTGAATCAGTTCACAGAAAAAATAGTTCATGTGACAAAAAGCAGATTTTTCTATCAAGGTGGTAAAAATCTTGAAACTAAAACGAGCACAGGTTGAGTGTGTACAGTAAACTCCAATGATCAAGAAGGTGTTAATGAATAAGTTTGTTGCACCAAAACTGAAACTTTGAGGAAAGAACCTGAGGTTTGGTAGAAGTCTGCATCTTTTAGAATCTAGTGGCCATATCTGAAGTGGCCATATCTGCTTCACCATATCTGAAGACATGCTAATGTCATTACATTGAATTAACGTACATATATAAAACCTTTTTAAGAGTGATCTTGCATTGGAAAAGTAGTAGATCCAAGGCAGCCTCTTCTGAACTCAGTCCTGAGCTCAGAGTAGCAGCACACTACTTTGTGTGTCACTTCATTGATAGACTCAGCTGGTGAAGTGCTGTGTAATTCAGGTGAAAGCCATCACACCAAAGCACATCTTAGCATTTTAATATTTACTCTCTTTATGAAAGAAACGTACTCTGCTCTTACAGGAGAATGTGGGAGTGATCTAGCAAGTCTTTCTGTCTCTAGGAAATCATACAGTGGTATTTTGCTGTTATGCACTGATGTGGAATTATCTTTCTGAACACTTGTGAGATCAGTTGAACTTCTTTTTTATGTGGTAATAACTAAGACTTCAGTATAGCCTGTCTTCTAAGACTGGGGTTTTTTCTTAGTAGTGTTCTGAAACACTCTGTGGTATTGGTATGATTTCTGTGATGAGAAAAAAGGGATAAGTTCATGTCAAAGTACTATGTGCTAGGGAAACTTCTAGGGAAGATGTTGCGTATCATGAGTTACCCTCTTTTAAAATCATAACATGAGGTTGGGATGGTTTAGAGGTTTTGGGTTGTTTGGGGGGGGGTCTCTTTTTTTTTAATCTGCCTTTTAACCATGTAGCAGGTGGGTTTGTGCTCTAAGGGAATAAAGGGCATTTATTGGAAAAACATCCATTTGATGAGTAGTGAGCTCTTCTATTTATTTCTGGCATTGATTGGTCTGTTGTCAATACACATCTTTGTGGAGATTCCTCATAGAAAGTGACAAAAAAGAACAGCAATATTTGTGTAGTTATGCTGCAGAGGGGGTATTTAGCTGTATTGATTTGATTGTTTCATATATTGCAATATATGATTTTCAGATTTTCACGTTGCTCAAGGTGAGCCCAGAGGACTTCAGTCACTGTATTCAGTTAATAACAGGTGAAATCCTAACTTTAGAGTTCAGACAGATGTAGGAAACATAGCAATTGGTAAAGTATTTTTAGTGAAAAGCTTCCTTTGAACAGCAAACTAATACATACTGGGATGTTTTGCTTTGTTGAACAGGTGGAATTATGAACCCTTTTCATTTGGATTTCCTTGCTGCTGTTGTCCCAGAATAGCTACAGTCATAAATATTTAGGCTGGTTGGTGTTTTTAGTCATTACTTTGAAAAGCTGACAGTAACTGGTTTTGTTCAACGAGAGGATGTGAGAAACAAAACAGCAGTGGGAACTAAATGCCGTATTCCCTTGCAGAGTTCATTGGAGTTTTCAGTGAATACTTAACTGTGACTTCTGACAGAAACTGTGTCATACTCTCACCTTGACAAGATTAAAAATTGATAGTGTTTTCAAAAAGAACTGAGTTTTGTAATGTTCTGATTGCTAAGTGAAAAGAAATTAGAAATGACTGACTGAAGGAATGTAAACGGAACAACTGTATATCTGCTTGTCTGGTGCATAAAATCCACACTCATTTTCGAGCTGTCTTGGGTAATCAAACATTCCTGCATTAACAATGAGGGGATGCTGCAGATATGTTATATAAAGGCAGAAAAGGTAAAATAAAAGCCTCTCTTACTTTTCCCTTTTGAGAAGTAGAGACTGTAGCACTGAATTACATGGCACAGGAGCATACAGAAAAATTAGTCTATGCCCTTCTTTTACTGGCAACATGGGAATCTGTCTTAAGCATGAGTTAATTAGCAGGTTATTGCTTAGTTCAGCATCTGAAGCTATGGTAAATATTAAATAAATTAATCTGATCGCATATAATACTTAAGCCTTAAGCCACCCTGGCCCTCCCAGGCCAGCAAGAACTTCAGACTGAAATCTCAATATATTTGTGACAAAGGTTATGAAATGTAGGCAGGAATCAAGACCTGAACAGGTGTATTTTCTTGTCATACTGCATTCATGTGGAAAACAGTCCTAAAAACTGCCCTCATTTGCCTTCTAAATGGGCCAGGTGTTACAGCTGAGGCATCCTGGCACTTTTAGAGGCTTCTGGATCTTGATGGATTCCTGAACTCCAGCTTGTCAGGTACTGATGTCTATTTTCTCCTCCCATCTATAGTCAAAAATACCTTCGGAGTATATGAAAATCACTGTCATTTGAGAGATGCTGTTGTGTGTTTGATCTCTTCATGAAAATTGAGAAGCAAAAAGGTGGGGAAGGGTTCACCAGTTAGAACTTCATATGAATGTGCTAACTTTTGTAAACCATTAACTTAGTAACTACAAGGTAGCTAATCATCTGCAATGCCTCTACATTACTGATAGCGTTATCTTTGTGTAAGGCTCTACATTTCTATGAATCACAGGACTTGGAAAACTTAGTATAGTATTTACCACTGAAACTGTCATGGAAGCCTAGACACTTTTAGGATTAAGCGTTACACCACACAGAGAGGACAGAAAAAGAGCTATGTGTGATTGAAACTGTTGAACTGCCATGAGTTCTAGCAAGGCCTGAATTTTCTATGGAGAATGTCTGAAACCTGACTTAGTTTTTAAAAAGACACTATTATTGGGCCAGATGATACTGAAGGAAAACATTTATTTCTGGAGTATGCACAGAAAAAAGGAAAGGAAGGCCTGGTTAAAAGATAAAGGCCTAAATAAAATAAAATGTATATCCTTTCCCCTGAGAAGGCCAATTACTCTGGAAATCTGAAATGTGAAAGAAGTAATGCAGTCAAATTCACTGATATCTTGCTTTTCAAAGGAGCATTATGTAATTAAAAATACATAATTTGTATCAAGAGTGATGGTAGTAACCAGCAATGAATAATTAAGTTCCCCATTCTTTGGTCGATGGATTCGTGTAAGTTGAGGCTGTGTAAAGGTTTTCTTTTTGATTCATGGAGGATACACTGCAGATGCTACACATTTAAATTATAGGAAAAAAAACCCTTTTGGCTAAACAAGCAAGCAGTCTTTTAACAATTGTCAGACCAATTTACTTTGTGCTTTTTGTTTTGTGTACGTGATTTCACGAATCATTTCAATGTCCTTAAATGATGTTCTGAAAACTTACTTTTAGGAGGTACCTTAATATAAGGTACCACTGTGTACCTCAGCTTTTCTAGAAAGCTGCCTTTAAGTATCCCAGAATAACTTAGAATTGGGAGAATGGGGAGACAGTGGTACTGCCCTTATACAGTGTGTTTTCTTCAGTATTTCTAGCTTTGGTTTAGATAAATATATTTCGTATCTCAAATAACTGTATTTTGTTTTCAAAAGATTTAATAAAGTACTGGTAATAATAGGTAAAGCCTTAGCAGCCACTGAAGAACTCATCATAAGTGCTAAATGTACAACTGGATTTTGGTACCCAAAAAATTTGTCCTTTGGCTACTCTGAGAAGTTAGCTGGAGATAAAGATGGGCTTTGGCAATGCTGAAATAACTCCATAAAAAAACATGGAGCTGGAGGATAGTGCACTTTCAGGGCACTGCCTGCCCTGAAGGAAAGGGCTTTGAGCACACTGCCTGTTTGCATGTTTTCCTGATAAATAAGAGAGCTTACTGCCTTTTCCTGGCAGCCTGAAAACCAGGGATGAGGCCAAGAAAACAAGAGATGCAGCCACTTTTGCTGGTCCAGCACAAGTTAACCTCGGCTTGCTCCCTTGGCTCCTTGTTGCCGTGGCTGTGACCTCTTACTGCAGTTTCAGGAAGGAGTCTTGGAGTGACAAGCTTGGAGAGTAGTGAGACAAATGGTTTCTGCAGAGCTACCCTGCACTGCTTGTGGCCACAGAGGAGCAAGCCATGGTCTCAGTGGCACAGCCATGATATCTATGTGAAGAGTAATCCTAATTATTCTGATTTTCCTTTAAAATATGGTGTGAGAATCAATGATGTACAGGTGACTCTTCTACAGGGCTTTCTAGATATACATATATATGCTTTGCTCATCTTAGACAAAGGAAAATGGAGTTTCATAAGACCTGAAAGAGAAAATTATCTCCAAGAGCCAATGCCTAGCCCTTTCTAAATGTCTGGTAAATCAGTTCCCAGCCTTGACTTCAAAAAGATGGTGGAAGTCAAAATGACAGCCAACATCCACTCAAGTCTCATAAGTTTTAGGTGTTTGAACTTTTTTTTTTTAAGGCAATACTTTCAATCGAAATATTACTGTAATTAGTCATCCTTGACTACCCAGTCCAAATGATCTGTATGCCCTTTTACATTGGGAAGGAAGATGGAGTCTTGGACAAAAACTCAGAGCAAAGCTCTGATTCATGTTCTGGATTCAGAATGAGACAACATTGTTTGTTTTAACAGTACTTTTCAAATTTTATACATGAGAGTTTACCTAGTCATCTTCTTTCTTTATGTTATTAGTTTGTTTGTCTGGGATTGGTTTGTTGGTTTGGGGGGGAGTGGGCAGGTATGCTGAGGAAGGTTGTGGGAATAGGGGATCACACTGTTGTTTACCGTTCCTAACTGGTATGACTTGCTTGGTATTTGATTCATGTTTTGTTTGCATGCACAGTTGGTATATCAGAAATGTGTGGTAATTGCTGGCATAATACACAGAAGATGAAGCACTCTGTCTATTGGAAGAGCGTACTGTGTGTGTCGATTGGGGATTTAATAGAGCTGCTTCCTGTCAGCTGGCATAAAACTGACCCATTGACGACGTGTTAAAGAATTACGGAGACAAGATGAGGAGGAAGTGGCAGGAACCAAACAGTACTGCACTCACTCTCCTTCCTACCTGTTTGAAATGTACCTTCAAACAGTGACAGTATCAGCTAAGACATTGATGTCATTGAGCCTTATTATTGTGAAGGAATTCATATTTATATATATACTCCGTACATTGTCCTCTCCATCAAATTTAATTTTTGACAAGTGTGAGCATGCCTGTCTTATGCTGATACCTTTTTCCTGTCTTCTTCCTTTCTCTCTCTTTTCTCTCTTTTTGGTTCATTGTGTTCACTGATGGGTGGATTACTCATAGAACGTTCTCCACTATAATTTATGTTTATCTGAAAATAGGAACTGCAGTTCTTCAGTAATAATAAACTCCGCTATCTAAACAGTCTCTATTTCGATTCACTGCCTTCATTTTCTTCATGTCCTGTCATTTTTTTCATTTGCTGCTGCTGTTAATCTGACATCCTTTGCTCCAAAAAAAAATGTGTTTTATTTACAGGGCACAGCATTTGGAAGTGCTCCTGTACCTTCTCGCAGGCAATTATGTGAGTCTCTTAAATTCCGCTCTGTGTTGTAAAGATGACTATGTGTTCATGTGCTGTAGCATGGCATGCCAATCTAGAGTTAATGCCCTGAGGTCAATATTCAACCGCTGGTGTTGTATATTGCCTGTAATGTGTTTGTAGCTAACAGCTTCTATTGACCCCTCCTTTATTTCTTTGTTGTGTTTTGTTCAACACATCATGAAATGGGGCTGTGCTGTGCACTATAGACTTGCGAAAAGGGAAGAAAATACCATAATGACTCAAAGTCTGGAGGGGAATAATGTTATCAGATCATGTGTGCAACATAGTAAGGAGTAGCATTGTTAACACTAAAGAATCTCCTTTTCCTATACTTCAAATTAATCACTGCACAGACCAAAAAAAAATCTGGACCTCAAGAAACAAAGAAATGGAAAATCAAACAATGTGGTGTAAGGCAGACATTACTGAGACCAGTTGTATTCCTTATAGGACTTTCCTTCTAATTAATTTGAAGAACAAGTCCATCCTCTGAGCTGGGGAGAAAAGGGAACTTCTAGAAAGGGATCTCATTATTTTTTTTTTTTCTTAAATCCATTGGAATTATTGACAATAAATAATTTTTCTTTTAAATTAAAAGAAATTCCCCGTCGTCCACCAAAAGCCCAAGAAATCACAAACAAAATGTGCTATATAGTTTTCAAAAAGAAAAAAAAAAAAAGAGAAAGGCTTGCATTCTAATTCCAGATGTTCTCTCTGCTGCATTAACAGTGTTCGTGTGTGAGTGTGTATATTGAATACATAGATCCTCAGAATACCATCAGACTTTGAGATGAGGACTTTCTTACATTCCTTGAGTTATTTCTGTCTTTCTCCTCCTACCTTGAGTTAATGTCCATCCTAAAGACATTGATGTCTTTCATATGCATATAATGAGCTACAGCCATGCACTGCATTATTATGATTACTGTGCACTGCATCACACCGCTGAATGTCAAACAGATTCATTATAATATAACATTACAGGCTTATTCATAAATACAGTGCAGTTTGACAGATGCTTCATTGTTGGCAGTCTTGGAACATGTTGCTTGCGTAAATTCACTGGTGCTGCTCTTGTGTATTCCCAGGATAACTTACAGCATTTGTCTATGAGTGTGGGTCTTGCACAAGTAACAAAAAATATGTTCTATATATGACTGTCCTTTCTTTTGTGCAATTATCTAAGATGTTCCTATCCTACTGGATATATCTAAGGGAAGAAAAAAATACCAAGATGTTACACTCTTCATGAAATATAATTGTGCTTCTATTACAGTTATTTAAGGTATGGTGGAAAGAATTAATATTCTCATTGTGTCCTTCAGAAAAACAACACTGAGGTTATTTTTCATCCAATATATATGTCACTTAGCAGTCTGCTAAAATGAAAATTTTAATTTCTGGCTGGCTTACTCTCATTTAAATTAGTCCTGCTACTGATTTATATGGTGATTTATATGGTGAACAACCTCAATGAAACTTTGGAAACACACTGAAACAGTAACATGCTGTAACATGCTTAGTTATAAATAACCAGCGTGTCCGTTGTTGACAACTTCCTTCCTTGTATGGAGCTCCTGTTTGAGGTGAATGATGAAGTGTCACAGAATGAAGTGTCTGAGATTTGAACATAAGGGAAGGTGTGGGAAGCGCAGAAAATGTTTTATCTGGCAAAGACAGGTTAAAATTTGTGCAACAAAATGAAGATGCAGAACTCTGAAATACACAGAGGAGTGGATAATGGTTGGGTTAAATATGTGGATGGGTAGGCTGGAAGAAGTGGTCAGAATTTCCACTCTTTCTTGACGAAATAACAGTAAAACTAACATCGCTGAAATGATGAGATGTAAGAAGTGAGATTAAAGCAGCATATATAAAACGTGTCAATGGCTTAACTGTGAAGCAAAAGGAAACAACCCCACATAAATAAGGGAACTCATAATATCCAGGTGCATTACTTCAGCCAGCTCTTTCCTTCTTTTATGTGTTCTGGTAGGCAAAGATTATATGGAACTATGAATATGTTGTGGTAAAGTTCTAAGAGGAAGCTAAAATTAGAGCTTGAACATCCTGAGCTTGTCTTTTAGTTGTTGAGCATAACTTTTCTGGTCCTTGCAAAGCATTGGATGTTACTGTTCATGTACCAAAATGGGAAATGAGGATGTGTGGGAATCCAGAGCAGCAATGCTACTGAACAAGTGCCGTGTCCTATTACACTGAAACGGAAAGGTAGCAGGAATGTTTTCTTCCAGGTGGTGGGGCCAGTGGTCCTACAGTAACTCTACTGCAATGGAAGAGGCGAGATTAATCTGCTGTCAGTTCATGCGAGATGTTTTAGACTACAGGGAACTTGCGGCTGCTTCACCTCCAGAGTGAGCAGGCGGGGCTCAGTGGTGGCGTTGGAAGTCAGTGGGAAGTCACCTCTGGGCATCCAGAGCTGTCATAGACATTGAGTGGTGTCTGTGCCAATGCTGTGTTAGGACATTTGCTCTTGGAGTTCAGGATCCAGAGGAGCTGCTGGTGAAGTATTGCAAAGCTGTGAGTGGTTGAGACTGAGATGCTGTTTATAAACCATTTTGAAATAAATATCTTCTACTCACAGGACATTTTAATACTCTGGCTATAAGCTCTGAGACACTGAGTATAACAGCAGCAAATACATTACAATCTGGGAGTTAAGACTCCTTTCCGCAAGATAGAAACTTGCCTTCTGACTTTGAATAGATTGCAACTTTGTTTCTGTTTTACAATAAAGGCACCACCAGGAGAGGGAAAAAAAAGGAATGGACAATTCAAACTAACAAAAAAAATGAGAGCATCTGTAATTAGCAACAGAATAAGATGCAAGGACAGAGGAGAAACTAAATGGGGAGTCCAAGGTCAATATAGATGTCATCAGAAGTCTAATGATAGGTGTATGACAGAACTTTGGTCATTGGAGTACTGCTGACCTAAAGGCAAAACATGGATTTACAAAATGCAGTTATGACTCAATAAAATGCTGTATCAAAACAAAATGCAGCTGCAGATTTTTTGACAGAATTGCACTGTAATTGCTTTAGGGAGAAGAAAGCTCTGGTGTTCTCTCCTGTCACTTGTGCATCACATGGACTGGAAGCACAAATACACCAGTGAAATACATGAAGTAGAGTAAATCCATAATTGTGAAAACACACATGCTCATTGCAAGATTCCCTTCCATCTGCGCCTTTGTCCTGCAGAAGTACGTTAGAGTCAAGGTTGTAGGTTTATATCCTGTTTTAAAGTATAGTGGATCTTGCACCAGACAACATAGCTTTAACATTTTTATATCTGTAGTCCTTTTTGTGAAGACTTTATTCCAAACATTTTTCCTTATTTGACCTGAAATGTCCTCAGACTGAAAGTAATTGCCAATTGAATGTGACAGTGGTAGTACATTTAAAAAAATATATATTATAATTTACATGTGATTTGGGAAATGAAAAATGCTTACCTGTTTTAATTAGCACTATTTAGAAGAAGAAATCAATGGGAAAAAATAGCACAGAAAGAGCCTTGCTATAATAGATGCTCCTGAAACAGAGTAGGAAGGCAACAAAAATCAATGCTGTTATGTGGTACCTGACAATCAACTTTATAGACAGAAAAAAAAATGGATCAGATGCTTGAAATAGCCGTATAATATCCGAAGAATTTCATACCATCTAGCGATAAGAAAAGTGCCAGAATTGAATGCAGCTAAACTAACCTTTTAGGACTGGAATTTCATACAATGAAAAATTAAAAATAAACTAACCTGATATCAAAATTAAGGGATTCTTAGTTGGTTCATAAATGGCACTTTAATGTTGCAATCTCACGAAGTTTGATTACTCGGGACAAATATAAACATGTCAGAGTTTTAAATTGTGGTGATTTTAGTTACAGCAGAAAATATGTAGAACTGAAATTACGAAAGTTCCTAGTGTAGACAATTGTACTTGTCCACTGTCAAGTTTTTTCAAAGCACTAGACAGCTTCTTTGGTCAAACAAAAAGACAAAACAAGAAATAAGATAAAACACTGAGAAGTTAACTATTTTTTTGATTCATGGTGCATTGCAGAGGAAGAAACCTTTTTCAGTTGAGTGGTTTTTTGGTAAAGAGTAAAACCCAAGGTGGTTGTGGTAAATTCGTAAGTTGTGAATGAAAAGATTTAAGGTGTTTTATTTCAGAATTTTAATGAAGTTCGTACTGAATAGGCTAGCATAATCGTGAAAACAGAGTCTCTTAGGAAAAAGTACTGGCAGTCATTTTCTTGTAGACTTGATCAAAATATATGGAGCTGCGATGTAAGTAGTAGTTTGGTTAAAACTATGCTTTATAAAAGCACACTAAAAATACCTGCATGTTTGTAAAGTCATACCACGGTAATAAAGGTTTATCTATCAGAGTTCTCTTCTACGTAGGATAAAAATTGTGAGCGTAGGAAAATAGGTCAGTGTAGTTCGAGCTTAATGAGGAAGTTTTACCCTCACAGAAGGATGCAAAACTCTCCTTCCAACCATAGGCCAGATGTGAGTTCTCCAGACTGAACATCTGACTAAGAAAATGCGGTAGAACATTAAGTTCAGATATATGCAACTAGGATGTCCACAGATTCCATTGCTATTTGGCTAGAGCATAGAACAGTGTCTGGGTAATTGTAAGAAAACTGCCAGTCAGGTTTTAATGGAAGTAATTCACTTTCAAGGAAATTAAACAGCAGTATTAGAAATCATTTATGCAAATAGTAATAATCCTTAGTATCTATTGTTTTACATTTTTGGCTCATAATTCTTCATTGTACTATTTCTAAAAAAGGCCTCATCTGACAGTCACCTGCTAAACTCGATTTAAAAATTAATCAGAAAATTATCTATTTAACTGAATAATCTTTTGATCAGGTTTTTTAACTCAGTAATATGTTCTTAGTGATTTAGGCTTACTGTAATATAATCAAAAGTTATAGGCCTGTTAACTCCAGTGAATGTAAGATCATGCTCTGCTTTTGCAAAACGAGAAAATATATATTCCGACAATTGTTTTGTTAATATATTATTATTTTTAAGTCTTACCTTTGTGGGAGAGAATTCTAATTCTTTTAACAGCAGCTTCTGCTTTCATTCCTGTTTCCATGGAAACACACATTAGCACAATGAAAATTTGTAAAAAGTGATTATTTAAAAACATTAAAGACTGGAGATTTCATTTAGCAAATTTGGAACCCACTCATAAAAATCATAGAACTTACATAGAAAATGTAAAATAGGAATAGAAAGTTTTTATGTGATAGCTTAACATGTGGTTTTTATTTGCCTTTGTTTCTTCATTCCATGATTGAAAGAAGGATAATTTTGTTATTCATCAGTTTGTGCTTGATGAGGGAGAGTAGTGTTTATTGGGCTGCTATGTACAGTGGTGCATTAAATGCCAGTTTGATTTGCATACTTCATCTGAATATGGAAAAAGAAAACAAATATGCTGTTGCTGTCTTTCTGTGGCATTGGTCATCTTGGCTGTCTTATCACTGAGCATGCAAAAAATATTATGGTCATAATTTGATTACAAATCAAGTACTGTTTAAATAGAATAACCCTCCAAAAACTTAGTCTTTCATCTTTGAAATAAATAGTCTGTCAGGGCCAGATTCACTAAATTCAGGCATAATCAATTCTTCCTGTCCTGCTTTGAATTCATGGACTTGATTACACCTCAGTCAAGGAAAAGTAGAGTATGGAAGCCATGAGCTTGAAGAATTGTTTTCTGTTTGTTGTCTTTGCTTTTTCTGCCATTTATGGTGTGTAAAAATGAGATGCATTGTTTTGCACTTATTTTGAAAGTTAAAAGATGGAAACTGAGGTAATCTCTTGAAATTCAATAGGCTCTTGCTAAATAAATTTTAATCCACTAGGAGATTTTAAAAAGGAAACTTTCTCTGGGCTTTTTGAGCAGCTTCAAGTTCCTATAATTGAATGTTTCTGAAAATTTTCCCTTCAAAACCTCCATAAAATGTAGTTCATTAGTAAAGATTTATTTTGAAGTAATTTCTGTATGAAACCCTTTAATATTTTGGGGGTTTATAAACTTTTTTTTCCCATGAAAATAAGCAGAAATGGCTGTTTCCAAGAGATGTGGTTTACACTCTAAGGGGTTTTTTTTGCATTTTTAATAGTAATTTCTGTGGTGGCCATGTCTGTGGTCAGTACAAAATGGAAGAAGGTTTGTAGGTTCTCTTCCCCTCTAGGATCTCAGAAAAAAATACGTAACTAAAATTATTAGTAACTCCTTTCCTAAAGACTGAGCTCTATATTTTCTAGAGAAATCCATTAAACTTTTCCATGAGCAGGGAATTGACAATTCCGTATCTCTAATGCTGGAATTTGTGTCTGTCACAAACAGAGGCAGTGAGAGAAAACCTCCAGAAACCCCTTCCAGCCATGGCTCCTCTGAGTCTCTAATTTGGGAAGCAGTTCTGTGGATGGAAAGAAGGGAAAAAATGCGCAGTCTCTGAGGCTGCGTCTTTCTATCAAGTTTATTTTCTGTTTTCCAATTCATGTGCAGTTAATCTAAGAAAGTTTAGCTACTAAACCTGGCAATTTATCTTTTTAAGTGGCTAATGATTGCTTTCAAGTTTTCCAAATGAGATTGACTTTTCCAAGTGGTGATGCTTTTTTTAATTCTAAAAATAAGGTTAACACAGTAAATAATTCTTCAATTAAAGTAATATTTAATTTTAGGCCTAACAAAATATTTCTGATTGATCTGATAACTTTAATTCAGGCATCAAACTGAAGAGTCCCTTATTCACCTAACTCAATTTTGAGTAATGAAATTGACTCGCTGATAGATCTCCTTCAGGAGTAAATTCAGAGTTTCATTTATTCTGAATAAATTACATCTCAAAGTAATCCTATTTCTGATTAGTCAGTTATCTAAAATCTGATAGTGATTTTTTTTCTTTTTTTTTTTCTTTTTTAGATCTATATTTGAATTGTAATGACTTGTCAGTGTAGCCATATGATAACTTATGCTTTGTCAGTGGAGTAGTTTCCATCATTCAGTTCTTCCCCTTTGCCCACTGTAATATTACTACTGTTTCTGGACTTTTCCACACAAAAGAGAAATCTTTCTCTTTCTCCAGTGACCATCTACTGTGCTGTAATAATAGTGATACATACTTTCAGATTGCCTATTGATAGATTTTACTGTGAAAAATTTTTCAGACTATCAGCTTAGCTGTTCATTTTTTGTAAATATTCTGTTGATCTCATAGTTATCAGATGTTTATGTAAGAGAAGAGTCAGGAAAATGAAGAAAAGTTATTTGCTTTATGTCATTAATGAGAATAATAGGGTAGAAGAGTACATAGCAATTCAAAATCAGGCTTCCAGTGAAAGAAACTGGTAGGGAAAGGGTGTGATAGAATGAATGTGTACAATGAACATTTCTTCTCAGAAAATGTGAAACCTGCAGCTAAAAGACTTTCTCAGGACCTCTGAGTGTCAGAGACTTCATGGCTTCAGACACCAATCTTCTCATTGATGTTGGAGCAGACTTGAGCAAAGCAGTCTCAAGCAGAATTTAAACTAAGCAACCTATTTACCCATGTTTTTCTGATTTAGGGTATGTGCAGTCACGAAAAAAAGTTATTCCAAGATGTGAGGAGTTACAAAATCATTTTATGATGACTTACAGCCTAGACACTTGTATTTTAGTTACCTTGGGTGACATCCAGCGTTTACAATTATGGAGACTTCATTTGCTTTTTGATTAATCTTTGTAATGGAAAGTGCTTTTCTCTAATATGTAGTCAAATGAAAAACTGTTGTATTCATTGTTTTGGTCAGTAGTTCTGTCTTCAGAGAATTAATGAAATTTGGGACTGCTGAAGATGGTTATTTAAATTACTGAAAGGCTTAATAGGCAAGTCAGTGTTAAAAAGTTTCCAAGCCATTCCCATTACCTTACATTAAATGCAGTGGAGAAATTCTGTGGAACTACACTTCCTGCCACACTGCTGTTTGTTGCATATGTGACCAGAGATATCATTAATATGTTTTGCTTGGCATTGCTACAGATGTGTGTAGGCTGAATAAAGAACAATGGTATTTGTTATTCTTCTGATACAGCTATTGAACCATTTAACAGTTTTCTGTATTGTATTTAAATCCATTGAATAGATTAAAAAAACACTGCCTTTAGTCAACATAGCATGGCTTTTTGTCCCAGATTTCCCTTCTGAGATTTTGCAAGTATCATTGCAATCTCTGTTGCATTTTATCAGCAGTGGAAAAAGCAAACCGACAGACATTTTGCTTCAGATGGTTAAGGAAAGTGAAACGATGGAGAAGAAATATTCACCATTTCGCTGTGTGATACAACCATGTATGCGAATGCACCGTTTTGTTGTTCTCTCCCCCACAGACAGGAGACAGTCTGTACCTTTCTACAGAGAAGCTGTACAAATGATCCACTCTGTTGTTTTCCCATAAACACCATGGATTTTATATGCTTCATAGGCCACTAATAATAATTACTTGTTTTTAATGTGATGGAGCAAGGCATTGCTAATGCTTGAATTATCTGTGAGTATTTATCAAGTTCATCCATAGGAACTATAAATACAGTTAATGTGGTATGGTTTGCTAAAAATGAACATTTGGCATCATACAATTTTAAGCAGCATTATATATAATACTTTCAATATCACCTCAATTTATTCTTCGTCCAGTTATTTTTCTAAGAAGATTTGCCTCCTTTTCATCCATTCATTTCTAACATCTGCAAAGTATCTGCTGCTTTTATAGAAAAGTCAGTTCATTATTGTCATTTGGTCATACTGCTGAAGTTCAAACACACAGGAAAAGAATGAGAGGCTTTTATATGCTTTGTTAGAGTCATCTATTGTTGGGAAATAAATATCTGCTGAATGTTTTCTGGAAGCTATTTCAAGCATTTGTTATAAGGAAATACAATAAAAGCAGTATAGAAAACATCGTTAAAGCTTTTCTATGAAGCAACAATAATTTTTACATCCCTTCTCTTCAAAATGCTAATAATTGCCTCAGTTTGGTTGTTAAAATAACATGTTATATGAACTTTGCTTCTTCCAGAATTTTATTTAAAACATAAGTAACATGGTTGACATTTCCCTGTATATCTGATCTTTGGGGTTTTAAAAGTCCAAAGAAAAGAGATGTAAAAATGAACATAGTGAAAATGAACTCTACCACGGATAATAAAGATATATAGGGAGTTCATTACTTATTTTAAAATTACGTGTTTTGGCAGTGAAAAATCTTATCCTCTGTACTAACAGTATAGCTGAAGAAACTCACTGGTAATTCCCAAGTGGAAAGAATTGTTCAGTTTCCCTTGTGGGGTCTGTCATACCTTTACCACAGTCTCCTGCCAGGTCTCTGGGAATGACTCTAGACCTAGACTAGCAAGCCAGAAAGCAGAAATGCTCCATGACTTGTACTGTGTAAGTAATAAAGTTTCCCTCTCCTTCTCTAGCAAAAGGATGCAGTATTCCATGATTTTACAGGTAAAAACCGTAAGAAGAGTTAACACAGACCATTATTTGTTAGGATAGTGAGTATATGCATAAAGTTGGCCTCATGCTAGCACTGACTATTTTACTCATCAGATTATCATCATTACCCCTGGGCTGCTTATATTTAGCTTTTATGTGTAGGCTCAGACATTGAAATTTAGGGATCAGGCACTTAAGCTAACTGAAGCATGACTCCAAACAAGCAAAATGCCATCATGCACGCAAACAGAGGTGTTTGGGAGGCAAGCACAGGCAGTGGTACAAAGGTGTGATTCACTAGCTAGACACGGAAACAGTCCAGAAGCACGAATTCGTGTCCTTGTGTACTTTTCCCAGGAAGACTGAGGCTGGATTGGCTTGCACTTGTCGTGGGTTTATGTACAGAACAATCCCTACTGGTCCAGTGTCATCGTGTGTCCCTGCCTGCTTCTGGGCTGTCCTTTCAACACAACCAGTTCTTGCTGACTGTATTGTATCTCCTATAATATCAAAAATAGTTCCTGGTGTGAAAAGACTTACTATTCTATTTATTCATAGTGTTTTATCAAAAAGAAATAAAAATCTGTGGAGGTTGAGAAAAGAGACAATACTAATGTGGGATCAGCTTAGTCTGTACTTGTCACTAGGCACTGTTTTGTAATCCTCACTTGCTTACAGTTTGTGTCTGAATTTCCACTCTTAGCTACTGCTTTTGTAGATAAAACTTTGACAGAGATGTTCAATTTGTTGTGACTTTTCTCACTGGGGCTTGGAGAAAGATTTTGAAGTTCAAATTCATTTGGGTTTTGGCTACCTTGGCCATGTGCAGGGTATCTGCTACTGTCAGTTTTTGCCTGCTTGCTCCTACTTGAATGAATTATAAACAATATAATATGCTATTTCTAATATTCATTAGAAGGGGTTAAGGAGTTCTCCCATGAGGAACGGAACACACAGGTTTAGGCCAAATAGGATTTTATTTTTTCTTTAATTTTTTGCGGGTGTCCAGGGCCGATCTTGAGAAGGCTGAGTTCCCAGGTGATGAGCTCTGAGCTTGCATGGAGATTTCTGTCACCTCACCTTGTTTGGCAGCCATCAACTATGGTGTGTACGGTGGTGTCGGCACATGGATGATGATCTTGCCTACCAGTTTATGACTGTAACTTAGTTTTACTTGCAGTCTAGTCATTACTTTAGCTTCATTGACTATGTGAACCCTTCCTTGCACAATGAGCACTGAGCATATACTAGATTCAGCTAAAGGTTTCTGTTGGTCTGTTCACGTTCCTTGGCTGGGAAATTTTTAAGAATGACATTTATTTGGAGTATACAAAAGAAGGTAAAGCTGGGCTGCCGTCACCTCACTGTAAACCCCTGTAGTTTTGTCTTTCAGCAACAGTGATTGATTGTAAGTGGAAAATTTTATCTAACTTTATGAAACAATCTAAGAGCCACTTATATAAGCCGTTTTAATTAAGACAAAGCAGCTGTTAGTCTAGGTATGGCTTTCCTTTAACATAACATGAAAGATAGTGCATAACCCCCCCTTTCTTCTTTTTGTCTTCTTTTGTCTCATGTGGCAGGAGTTAATGATTCAGGTGTGTAAATAGGAGAAAGTGAGATTGTTTCTATGTAGGACTACATGTTTCTGTGTTCTTGGAGCACGGCTGGAGGTGTTTCCACCCCATGGCTGTTCTCTTGCCTCAGCACTAACCATACAGCAAGAGATCAGGGCATTTAGGAGGATTTCATGTGACAGTGAAGGAGTTTTATTAATTTATAAAACTCTTACAAAACCTTGGAAGATCTCACATCCAGCTGTGAAACGTGCCAGCAAGTTGCAGATCCAAATGTTCTGTTAGGAGAAACAGAGCTGTTGCTTTACTGAAAGCTTTGAGGATGCAATAATTTCATTTAGCTGTCCAGGTCAAGTATGAGCGTGGGTCTCAAGATTTGAAAGATTATTTCTCTACTCATCTTTGTGAAGTAGAATCTGTCTTTGGATACAAAGACAAGATCTTTTATTATTTATTGAGTATGACATTAAATATTATGTTTATGGTACTATAAATAATTCAAGTATTTTAAAATTAATTGTCATATACAGCCACAGACTAAAACAGGAATCACATCTGGACATTTTACAGTTCACTTTTACTTCAGTGCTAAAATTTAAATGCAATTTGTGCAATAAGTCATATGGAATAAAACAATAATGTGGAAAATACCCTGCAGTACTAATTTGTCTGCAAATTAATTTGAAGGAAAATTACTGAGTCTCAGTACTTCTGTGGGCTAAGCGTGTGTTTCATGGCCGTAAGCACAGGATGCCTCACTCCAGATTCAGCATTCACTTCTACACTGAGCTATTAAGTACACAAGCAACCACTGCAGGAAGATGTTTTTTTCCTAATGGATTTATAATGACATGGAACAAACATTCCCTAAAAATACCTAACTAAATAATTACAGGATGAGATGCTATATTGTTGCAGCTTTTCAAGTGTACTGTTTAAGCAGTTGCCCTGCTTCTGAATTAGGTGGAAAACAAAGACAAATCTGAAGTAATTCTTCATATTGCTTATTTAGTAACTAATTATTTGAAGACTGATTTGAAATTTTTTTTCCCTTTGAAAAACAACAGGCAGAAGGCAATTTAAATACTGTAATTTATCTTTGATGGATGATGTATTTAAAGCAGCTGAAAGCAAATAGTTCGAGCATGTAGCAATTAACATTCTGATCCCGCTAAGGGAGCTGCATATGCTGACCCTCACCATCCAAATGTGGCTCTTAGCAGGTATGAGGTCTAGTGCTAGTTTCAGCTGCAATGGGGAGTTTTTGCACTTTCCTGTGCTAATTTGAAATGAAATGCCAAATGAATCTACAAAGCTGTTTCTAGCCCATCCAGATTAAGGTGGCCAAGTCTTGTGCTACAAAAAAAATCCACAAGCATTTGGGAAGGCATGAAAGGAGTCAGGACTCAGTGACATGTCAAGCCTTGTCCTTCCTTAGTCTAAATAATGTGAACTGAGTATTATGTAAACCATGATTTATGTAAATCCTTGCCATTGCTGATGATGTGGAGTCCCACCACAAATACCTTGCGTTTTCCCTATTCTGTTTTTATTAATGCTTGGTGGAGAAGCATCAGTGGCAGCAGAGGGACTCTGCTGATTCCTTTAATAATTTCATTGAGGACAGCACAGCTGTAGTAAAAGTTTATGGTGCAGAGTTGCCTTTTGGCTCCTCTGGAATCAGCCACTGCCAAGGAAACAATGTGGGTCCTCTCAGGTAAACAGAATAGTTCACAATCAGGCCTCTGAAGTAAAACACAAAATGCATCATGTAGTTTTACACTCCTGGTTGAAATCAGTGATAAGAATGCAAATCTATAAAACCAGACAGAGTTGTTACAATCCCATTTCCAACACATACTTTGCAAAAGCTCCAGGGTGATTCACATTACAAAATTTTGCATGCTGGTTTCACCTTGAGATCCTGACATCAAAAGTATTAAATGCTTATTTGTGCTTCAAGCAAACATTAAGAGCTTCTTTCAGACTTAGCTTAAATTTTCCTTATTCTTTTTTATTAGGTAGCTTTGAAAATTTTTATTTTGCTTTGAATTTTGCCTTTTCATTGTAAATTTAAGTGAATAGAATTATAAACTATAAATTTCTCAATGAGAAAATGTAACTGCTTTGCTTTGTTGCTTTACCTGGGCAGTGGAATGCTGATCCACTGATATCAATGATTTTAGTATTTGGTCCATTGACAATAATGATTTTAGCTCTACCAGCATTTTAAGTTTTGGGGGTTTGTTTATTTTTGCTTTTTTTTTTGCCAGTTAAAAGTTTTCCTTCGTTGTTTGCATCTGTGGGAGTAATTTTAAAATGCTTGATGTTTATAAATATATATTTCACAGGTTTGAAGTTACCTACCTTCTTAAGACCAACTGTGGCTCATAATAGGTAGTGTGATTAGACATTGTTATCTTCTCCTAATTTGGGATAGCTTATGATTTTAATTAAATTATGGTATATAGGATTGCTATTAATACACAGTTTATGTAATGACAGCGTTGGGCATGGACTGTTCTCCATCCAGATCAGTGAATTGCTAAATTGAAGGAGAGATACAAGTATTCTTGTCCTTCTGAGTTAGTTGAAGGGCTTCACCAAATCCTACACAAAGTAGGGTTGTAAGTAATTCCTTTGAAGTATGAAGAATAACACATTTTAAATAATGTAACAGATATAATTATATTTGAGACCTAACACCTTCAATATATGTTAATAGGTTGTGCCCAGCCCTACGTCAGGCCAGAAAGTGAGACTAGTTGTATGACTTTTCCAGAAAGTCAGTTGATATCAGAAATAATTTTGGTAGTTTCCTACTCCCTTATAAATCACTATATAATCAGATGCCATTAAGCATACATTAACCTGTAGTCTTTTAATGGGACGAAAAGGGAGAAGAAAGATGAAAGACCATGTTTCATACTCTTGGTGCAGATCTGTCTGAGAAAAGAGCCCACGTACAATTTGTGTGTTACCAGTAGTCATGTCACATCGTATAAAGCAAAATCTTATATGGAGTGTTCCAATTAAACTAATTTTATAAAGCTGACTTAAGCCTTTGGTGGAAGAAATATTTCTGTTTGTCAGTGAAGCTTACTGACAAATAATTGACCTAAGGACTCAGTGTTTTTCGTTTTCTTGGTGAACCATCATAACTTTCAAGCCAGAGACTTAGTATTCTCAAGAAAGTTCTCCTTCTTGCTCTGACTTATTTAAAGACAAGCTTTCTGTTGTACACAGCAATGTATCAAAGAATGCAGAATGATAATATATATAAAAATTACTGGATTCCTTTATTATGCTGTAAATAGTGTAAAATCTTTGCACTACATAAGTATTTTTGAAATACAGAGTCACCTATAATTTTAACCTGTTTAACGCTATCAGTACCTTTGTTGCCACTGTTATAATTAGAGATCAGAGCATTGCTTGAAGGACCAGATTCTGAGATTGAGACACCAGGCAAATATCAAAACCTTAAGCAATTATTTATGCTCAACTACTACTATTTAGACTTGTCTGGATGGGTGTTAATTCCTGTGTGCAGATCTATTCTGGCTCATTGAGACCAGCATTAACCATTTGCTGACTGACTTTGTCATCTGGTTAAGTCTAACAGTTGCAGACTGGAAATTATCTTATTCTTTGTATTTTTGTACTAAACAGAGAGCTACTACAAAACACTTTGCTTCCTTTCTTAAGTCATTTTTGTATGTCTGAGCTAGGGCAAATCCAGCAAAATCAGAAATAGATTGTCTGCTTAGTCACCTCCCAACTTCCACTTATCTTCCTCTAACAGGTCTTTTTAAACAGTAGTATCCTCAATTTCAAGTATGCACAGTTTTTCACCAGCTCCCAGCAAAACCCAAGAAAGAGAGTACATGCATATTTATTCAAACATAAGAGACCTCATAAACACAGTGTTACGTTGACCATTCATCTATTTTCTTCCATTTGCTTTGGTTTGTTGTTTTAAATTTTATTTTATCTATTTGTGGTTTAAACCAGAACCTCCTCAAGGTATTATTTCAAGTTATATGAAAAACTGTAAAATATCTGGGCTATACTGCTATGTTCAATCCATAATGATTTAAGTTCCATTTATTTATAATAAATAACCAAATCTCTCACAGCATTCCCTTTGAGTGAAGCACACGTGAGGTACTGTCTCTCAGGACATGATCCTGGAATAATTTGCTTATTTAAAGAGATATTTTTTGCATTCATTCTTGTAAGAGCTGTAATGCTAGAAGAATATAGGATAAAATTAGAAAAAAATGTTGAAGTAGCATGTTTCATTGTTTTTTTAAAGCTGCCTCCTAAGAAATGGCTCTGTTTTATATTTAGAAAACCTTGGTATCTGGGGAACATCATTATATGTGATATATGAACTTTAATACAAGAAAATTGCGGGTTCAGATACAATACAGTCATTAGGTGATATTCAGATAACATTGCTTAAGTGCTCAAAGGCTTCAAAGTCAATGCCAATCATTGGATCCTGGAGTGAACTTAGTTGATAAACTGCTGTGTTCTTCATCTGTGCAAAGCAATACAGATTGCTGGCGGTATTGATTTTAATGCTGAAAAACAGAAAGATGATCTCTCAGGGGAGCTTGCCCTTTTAAATAGCAATGTGAGTGTTAATATTCCACCTTTATTTAATATTAGTTCTTGAAGGAAACTGCGAAAGAGAAGTGGCATTTATTCCCTGTTTGAATCAAGGTACTGTGTCATAGGTGGCATCATATTCAACAACAGATTTTTAAGTCCGTGAAAGGCTGCACAGACACAGCAAATTTCAAATCAAAACCAACAGCTACGAGTTTTAGATGTGCATTCATGTATTTATGTGAGTGGAACACTAACTTGATACTTCTGAGGTAGGGAAGATGTAGTAGCAAGAGGGTGCGGTGAGATGGTGTGTAAGGAGAAAACAGACAAGAAGATGATATGTGTTTCATTCACTATGGAGAAAAGAAGGAAATAATTAATTTATAATTGTGTGTTACTATGTATAATTGATATTCTTGTAGGAGAAAAGGAAAGAAGAATATCTGAGAAGTATTTACTCTGGTAATTGATTAAAAGGGTCAACAAATTATGCACATATTGTTTTACACACAGGCAGCACTCATGATGAAACTGTTCCTGAGGCATGTTGGCTCTCACAGAAGATGTTTTTGATAGTGAGCTTAGTCAGGATAATGAACTGCTTGAATTATAGAAGATATGTCTCTGGGAAGATTTCTTTGAATACTGATCTTTTTTTGGTGTTAGGTGTACCTGTTTAATGACTTTTGGTGTAGGTGCTACAGGAGGATAGTAAGTGACATCCAGGATGTACAGTCACCAACAGTGTATTACAGTACATTCCTGTGTGTTATTCAAGTAGTTCTTTAAAAATGTGACCTGTTTCCTTATAGGTGAATGGAGTACTTCCAGGACCAGAAGTACTCAATATTAATTGTGTGTTTATTTTCATAAGAGTATGTAATTTGCAGGTATTAGATTGAGCTGTAGGGTGACAAAAAAGTAAATAGCACCTTAAGTTTCATATATTTTTAACCACCACCAAATTTTAGTTTGTATAGCTGGGGGTTAAATATGGATTTTAATTTCCATTTTGTAGTAGCTTTTATCAGTGCTCAGCTGGTGAATGCAGCGAGTGCTCTTAATTGGAAAGGGATGTTTTGTTCTAGGCTGATCAGGGTAACATGATTTGTACTTCTCTCCTTTCACAGAGGAATTCCTGTGAAGGATTAAGCATCTCTACCGAGTTGTTAAGCCTGAAGAGTTCAGGATATTCCTTACCCCTCAGTATTAATCCAATTAGTCTATCCGTAGCAGAGAGACAAATGAATAGCCATGTGCCCTGCTCCTGCTGTGCTGTAGGACGCAGATCTGCAGCTTCTTATGTAGACTATGTGTGTGTGGGTATAAAGCATCTCTAATACTGTTTCCTTTGTTTCATGGTTTTCCTAACCCCATTATGAAAATCTGTCATCTTAGAGACTAGAATTCGAGGAGAAAGTTATTCCCAGACAGGCTATAGCCTCATCATTTGATTGCATCTGGGGAACAAAGCAAAGGGACGAGGGATAAGGTGCTGTGGAAACCAGTGGCTGGGTCAGTTCAACTCAACAGCTTGTTCAGTTGAGCATTAAAGTGTTAAGTCGTGGTAACAGGCACCTTAATATGCACGGTGCCAGACAGTGCCTGGACGTGAAGAGGGAATACAGGAGCACCAAATGGCGTAGTCAGGGCCCAGAGCTGAGCTGGCTGACTTTGAGGCTCTGTCTTCGAGCATGTGGAGGATTGTGTCTGACTCACAAAGGAAGGAGTCCAGCCCTGTACAATTATAAAGTAATGATAATTTTGTAGCCTCTAACTTTCAGAATGTTGTGGCCCTTTGGAAGAAGCTTTTCATTACATTCTAGCAAATCTAATATAGGTGGTGATAGTGTTAAGAGATGAAAGACGATTTTGATTACAAAAATGAAATAAAAAATTTGGGCCTGAGATACTGTGTTATAATGTACAATGAGAAACAAAGTTCTCGTCTGTCTTTTAAGTTAATTTAAACTGCAGTACCTTACCAAACAAAAGAAAGATGCTGCAATATTTTTATAAAAAAATAGAGGCCTCTTGAATTTTTACATTAATTGGAGAGTGCCCGGACCAGGTTTCTCAGGGGCAGCACAAGGAAACAGAAGTTAGCTTTTGCTCGAGTCAGTCCTAATACACAATCAAGACAGAGGGAAGGCCAGGGAGGTGAGCTGATGGACTGCCTCATGCTAGGAGAGGGCATGAGCTGGTTTCTGCTCCCCACACAGTGCTCTCAGAGATGGAAACAGAGCCTGTGCTTGTGTCTCCTGACACAAGTTGGTTTTGGGGGTGCTGCTGCCCTCACTGCTTCTTCTGGGGACATTAGGAGCACTACCATTTCTTTTACTTCATGGTCATCAAACACTAAATCTTTCTTGTTTTTTCTCTCCATGAGTGGAGCTATGTGTCTGGAAACACCTGGTGTGTTTGAGACTAGAATAAACATCACTTCTGAATGTGGTGGTTTAGTTCTTCATACGAATACAGCTGGGAAGTTTTGCCTTCTGATATTTGTGCTGCGATTAATTAATCCCCAGGAATAATTTCATGATTTTTGGTCCAACTCTCCATAAATCCATTAATTTATTTGTTTAAAGTAAGAGCGCGGGCTTGGAAGTACCTGATAGTATCGTTTCGTAAAAAAAAAAAGAAACTGCCAGCTCCCTAATCAAATTCTGAATATGAATATGAACTAAATACTAATGTGCAGTATGTATTTCAATTTTTTAAACTTGGATATTCAAGCCTTGCAGAAGTTCTAACAGCTTAGCTTTTTGCTTGGAAGTTGAGAACTTTTTAGGTCAAGACTCAATTTCAAAACTACATAATGACTTCATCATAAATGCAGAAGGTAATGCGATACAGTAATGGTTATATTTACAAACCAATAATTTTCAGTGACAGCATTTCTTTAATTTGTTGAAAAATCCATTATTTTCAGGATGGGTATAATAAATTTCTTATAAAATATTGAAAATACTAATTAATTACTGCAATAAATTACTTTCAAACTTACTGATAGAAACAGTTATTGTAATGAGTTTTGCATCTTGAAATATAAATAATCCTTCCGTAGCAGATGAAAAAAGCCCAGAAAGATAACCTTTTTGATTGAATAGCCTTGAAAGAAGATTATAGGTATATCATATATTCTTATACAAAGAAGTCAGGAGTGCAAAAGCAAGATATCTATATTTCTTCATGTCTTGACTACTTTGTATGAGGGATTTAGTGACCTTTTTTATTTGGATCCTTGTAGTTCTATCACACTCATTTTTATTGTTTTTTTTGTTCCTGTTTTTGTGCAAATAATGATAGGCTCTCTAAAAGCCATCCACTGAAATAACCTAAGTTGCACCCACAATCTCCAAATTACTGAATAACGTTTTCTTCCCGTGCTTGCACAACGTGCGCATTAACTACCGGCACACTGCGCCTCTCTGAGAGGCAGATCCACCCCAGTCAGTTCCTGCCCGGAGTCAGTAAATGTTTGCACTATAGATTGCAGATAATCAAACTTATCATTGATGTTTCTTAATGTCAACACAGTTCAATTCCACGCCTGTCTTGAGCAACGCTGTGGGAGAGCCTAAAGCAGACATTACTACGCTCTAAGCTACATTGACCAAATTCGAATAAACCCACTGCTGAAAAGTTTGACAGATCTGTATTATCTCAGACTCACAATGGAGTGTGTTTTCTAAGTATATGTCTGTTCAACAAGGTTCTTAATTTCCCCCCATCACTTTTAAAAACAAGCTGTGGTAACCACAGGACAGAGAAGGGGGGCTGGTCATAATCGTGCTGTTCCCATACATATTATCAGTGTATGGCCGCTTCTTTATGGGTCAGCAAAAACCTAACCTGTATCTGGTATAGTTCCCTTAGATGCAGAAGTGGGTGTTTTTATTTTTTCATATCTCTGGTGCCACACAGGAATTTGGTATTTTGAATACACCTGAGGGAAGGTAAATATTAGTAATTACAGTTCTGAGCACTTATTAGGTAAGTGAAATGCAAAAAAGGTAGAGACAATAATTCCAGAAGCTTACTCTTTTGAGGCTTCTTCTCATACAACTTGTAAAATCTGACAGTTATTTCAGGTTTCAACATTTCCATCTTTATCTTTACTAGCAGCGGAAGATACTTTAAAAATTACCATTTGGACTTGAAATATTAAGACACTTAAACACTGTTTAAACGCTGTTTAAACATGTCTAGCATTTAGTTTTGGTTCCAGAACTTCTCCTCTGTTTTGCTCGTAGAATTTGGCCTCTATAAGCATTTTAGAGCTAATGAAAGCCTCCTTATATACAAATAATATTTTGTTTGTACAATTCACTTTTCAGTATTTTAAATAGGAGAGGCAGCAATATATGTCAATGAGTTTTGGTTAAAAGAGAACAACAAATAGATCAATGGTTTGTTTAAAATGGAAACTACCAGTGAGGGGTGTTTAGGGCAGCTTTCAGAGACACAGCAAGAGTTTACCTGCCAGTTGTCCTGGTGAGTCATTGCTCTTACTGTGAAGATATTCAGAGTAGCTTGATTTGCTGAAACCTGATTTCAGCAAATCATTTCACTGACGCACCAGTTGCACGAGTGATCAGGTGCTCCTTAAGTCCCTTTGATCCACCTGGTTTTTTCTTTCTTTCCTGCCAGCTCCTTTACAGTATTATGAGGCATAACCACTTCAGAGAAGATTTTTCAGATGTTCTGTAGGTCATGGTACAGTGAAGCCATGACTTTTCTCACAAATATTTTGTGTACGCTACATTTCTATGTCTTGAAGAGGAAAGTGAAAGCTTATCCACCAAGCTAATGACTGGCCTATCGTGATCCTGTCCAGCTATTTTCTCAGTAATTATTTCCTAGTGGTCTGTATGAAAACAGAGGGAGTCTAGACCGTATAGCATTAAAAAAAAAAACTAAGCAAGGCTACAGGGATTTGTACATAAACTACTACTGCTTTTCATTGGAAGACAATGCTCATTTTCTGAGGAATAAACTACTCCCCAAGTGTATTTGAAACTGAGCTTACTGGGATGCAGTACCACGTTAACTCTGAGGTGCTGGGTAGAACCGTGCTCTTGACCTCCTGCTAAAATGTAGAGTTGTGTTACAGCAACAAAGCATCAAATCCAGCCCACAGAAATTAATGATGCTTTAGATACATTGTCCATCTTTTTATTCAGTTAATTCTCCGTGCCACTTCTTATGCCACCTTTTTAAATGTGGGGGCTGTGAAGACAGTCTCTTTTATCATCAACTTTCTGAGACAGACAGAAGACCAAGAGAGAAATATTTTGTTGGCCAAGGTTGCTTTCAGAGTTGTTAGCATTCTGCAGAAAAGCAGAGATTAAAGCATGTGGCACAGCCTTGTAGTGTGATGTCTCAAATCAGACTCATGGTCTCACCCATTTTTTGTACTGAACATTGCTTACTTGCATTGCCAGCATTCTGTATGGTTAATGTATGAGCCAATTCACAGATCTTTCTTCTTTTATTACTTTTTCTTTGCTAGGAATAATGTGCCCACACATCCTTAGTGCTTTGCACTGTTATGTTTCTCTTTCGATCCTAGGCGAGAAAAATAAGCTGAAATCACAATTAAATAATAATAGCTTAGAATATTGGGGTTTTGAAAATTACCCATTACTTTTATCTTGGAAAATAGAAATGTTTATTCATTAGTCACAACTTTATGAATCAGTTGTTTAATGGAACATGCATATTTTGGTTTTTTTTCTATTTGCAAAAGTAATTGTTTGACTTCTCTTTTACTTCTGGTGAAATTTTCTTTAGTTTGTGTGTATTACATGCTGATGTGGCTCTAAAACAGCTTCTCACTGAAGTTATTCTTAGCCTAATTTGCTGCCTTCTTAGAGGGAGAGCTTTGCAGCAGGGTTAAAATGGTGTTTGTGGCTGTGGGATGTGGAGCCAAATATCCTGATCCTGGAATCCACACTCTAAGAAAGACTCTATTCCAACTACAGCTGCTTTCTTCAGATTTTTTCCTTAAATACTGATGCTCTTGATAGGTCAGCAATGCTCATACTTGCACTGGCTCTCAGGTGTGATAAGGGATATTTGTGTCCCTCTCATGAAAGAGGGACATCAGGAGAAGCATATTTTATCCTTCTACCTACAAAAAACTATAAATACCTATCCAGTCCTGCTGTTTCCATAGGAAATTCAAAACTTCATGTTCTTATGGGTTCATAAAAGTAAGCAGACATCCCTGGGGCTATCTGATATATGATATAACTAGCAGTGGAAGGCAAAAAAAAAAAAAGAACTGTAATAAAAAATTACCTCATAACCTTGCAAAGACAGTTGAAATTTTTTGGCCAGTGAAAAGCCAGTTCAAAAGAGAAAGTCTGCTTGGGTTAGAAAAACTGGAAAAATGTTCAAAAAGAATTACTACTTCTCATCAAATAGATACTTCCTCATGACAGAACTGTCATTTCAGATGATTAGATTGCTTCTCGTATGAGTTTTTGCTTGTTATGGATGCACAGTTTCATTTTTCTCACCAGGAGATAGATAGAAAGGTTATTGTTTGGTGTATAATTTGGTATAATAAAAACTTGTTTTAAAGATGGCATGAGTTTAAAGAAAAAAAAAGAAAATTCGTGTGAATGATGCTAACTAAAGATCCTACCATAATGTTCTCTCAATTATAGCAGTTCATCTTTTATTCATTTGTCACCCTTGGCACTCGATTACATCAAATTCTCATTGGAAATACAAAGAGTGGATTCCCACTCAGTTTCTTTTTTTGCTGGCTTTATTGTGGATGCACTTGAAGAAAGAAGTGTGTGTGTGAGTTGGTCTGAAGGTGGTGAACTTGATCACATCATGCCAAGTGAAGTGACCCATCTTCTGTGTTAAGGGGCAGTGTTACTCTGTGCTTTTCTCTTGTTAAGGATGAGCACTCACGAGATGAAGAGCTTATCTGGTAATTGTCTTCAGTCTCATAAAGATCTTACAAGTTTCAGATTGAAATATAGAAATGGGGCTGGAATGCATTAGGAACTTTAATAGATGGGAGAATTTTATGGATTTGGAGAGTTGGTTTTCCTGGGTGGTACTCTGCCTGCTTGGACAAAGGGATCAGCTGTATGGCAGGGTTGCTGTGGCTTCTGTAATGTGAGATCCTGCTGGGGCTGTACATCTGTCATGGTTTTAAAATAACACCGCTGAGCATGCTCTAAGTGTACAATATATTCTGTGTGTGCCACAGCACATAAAACTGACAGCATCATCAAGGATGGAAATGACATTTAGTTCAAGCTCTTGGACATTGCCAATTTCTGAAACTTTCATGTTGAAAACTCTTCTGCTTAGCCATGAGGCTGAACAGAAGAATTAGCAAGATGGTACGAATCACAGTATACATATTGCCATAATTCTTGGATGATTTTCAGTAGGAAAACTGGAAGTAAAAACTTGACTATCTTTCAGAGTCTTTGCACATGCATTTTTGCAAATATGTGCCACCTATTATTCAGTAAGTGAAATCCTAGTTAGCCTTCAAAAGACTTTGCAAACCCAGATTACCTTTTTTGAAGCTCAGACATGGAAGATAAATTCCAAGAATGTGTATGTGCATATATCTCAGTAAAAAAAAATGAAGGTGCCCAATATCACTTTCTCAATCAGTAAAATAACTGAGCTAATAGCAGGCCATGCTATTGTACATAAGACCATGCAGTTTGACAGATTTAACTGATTGTCATATTCTGACCTCCTCTGAGGAGGACATGGGGTGTGTGCATGTAAATTGAAGTGTTACAGCAATTATGGAATTATTTAAGATGTACATACATGACACTTCCATCTTGCAATTGAATAATAGTGTTCAGTCTTATGCTGTTTTATGATCTTCTGGAAGATACTTGCAAAAAGAAATCTTTTCACTTTTGCCAGTAAACCACTCTTGCTTTTCTTTCTGATCTTATTGTTCTCTTTCTTTATACAGTTAAAGAACATAGAACTATGTAAATTATGCATAACCATCCTTATTCTAAATGTTTAATGCAAGATCAGTGACCAATATAATATCAAAAAATCCTGACAAATTTTCATAACTTAAAAATCATAAGTAGGATTTTTATCTATAGCAAAGATGAATAAGTGTGGGAAAGGGAAAGCTTTCCAGAAGGAATTACATAAATTAAGCTAAATGTTCCAAGCAAGATTGGGGTTTTCTTCCTTTTTTTTGGTCTGCTTGGTACCCTCAGAGACAAAAATGAGACACATTTTATTTCTAGGCAATATCTTTTTATTTACATCCACTCAACTCATTAGCACTGAAAAAAAAAAAAAGAAAAAAAAGAAAAAACTTGTAATAGAGCTGATGAAATAATTGCTGCAAGCTGCATGTTTAGACACATTGTACAAGTTAAATGTACAAAATTCACCCATTAGGATCCCTTGTGCCCCTAGTTTGTCATTCACTCCCAATTAAGATTTTTCTGTAGAGTAAACAAACAAAAGTCCCTTGAGGACCAGTTCTTCAAGGCATTGAGTGTATGGAGAAGGTGAATGTCCCTTGCTTAAACTGAAGTCATCTCTTAGAAGTTCCCACATTTGTTCAGGCTGATGTGCTGGAGTATTCTATACCCACTATAATCATTGAGGAGTTTTGATATTTTTCCTCATTCTCACCGCCACCATTTTATTTTTTTAAATGTGTTTTCATTACATGGGATCATTTTTCTGTGGCACAGAGTTGGGTTCTTTTTATATATTTATGCATGGTCAACTAATGGTCTACAAGCTCTAATGAACTTTTGGAGTCTATTTTAAAAGCTCAGGTTTCTCATAAGTAGATGTGCACTAGGTCCACACCAGTGTGGAAGCTGGAAGAGATCTGTTGTCCTCCAGTTTTCCCTTTCTCCCCTGAGTAGCTTAGTACGAGACACAAGTATATTAAGTTTATAACTGCTGCTTTAGCTTAGGGTATTGAGGGTACCTAACTGCATCTTTAATGATTTTCCACATGTTTTTATTGCTGAAAATTGCAAAGAATTTGCTTTAATTAACACTGATGAGTGTCTAGCCACACTGTAAAATTCTGAGCTTCTGCAGGAAATGGTATTCAAATCCCATTGAATGTAAGGAGGTTTTGGCATATGCTGTGCTCCATACAGAATCATAATGGCAATTTTCTTAGCCCTCTTTTCTTCAGTCAGTCTTATTTTTAATGGTATAACTTCTTTTTTTTCATTTAAATTGTAACAGTAACAGTTTGGGTTGGGCCAGTGATAGATATGATTCTACATGTCTGTCCTCTGGGTTGGCGGAACATGAAATACTAGATACCATTTTGCAATTATGCTGCTGTCGAGTTTAGGTTTTATATGGTGAGAAGTGATACAGTATTTCAATTGAAAAGTATGTACTACTGTTAAGTGGGTGCAGGGGATAATTCTGATGAAATGAAATCCCTGTAAAAGTCTGTTTAAAACTAATTCATCCTCATGAATAGCTGCAGCCTTGTACCAATGAATTTGGTTAGCAGCCTTGATGTTTCAAGAGGAAATTAAAGAAGTTTGTTCTTTGCCCGGAAAAACCCAGAGTAACATTGATAAAGCAGTTAAGCAAACTAAGTTTCAGATATGGTTTTAGCACATCACTGTCAGAATACTCTGTGGCTTCCAGCAGGGCCTTGCAGAAGACGTGAGATCCGGTCACTGGCCAAAACAGTGTGTAGAGGACGGTATTTGTATTCTTCTCTTGCCATTTATTGACAATACCTGGCACCCAACTCTTGTTTTGCAAGAGAGTTGGTTTGCTGTTGTGTTTTGCCAAGGACAAGACTGTGCCTAGCTGAAGGGTATCATGAATCTCTGATGCCCGAAGTGTTCCTACTTCTATGAAAAAAAGCAAATTAAAGTAGGAACTCAGAGAGTTTGGAAAGGAGGATTTTTTCTAGTCAGTAAAATGACTTGAAATAAATGGATTGATTAATTAAAATCAGTATGTCTACTTACAGAGTGAGATACTCGAGCATGATTTATGTGAGGAGTTATTACCCTGGACTCTTTGATCCCTTGCTTTGAGAATTAAATGTAAAACTCTCATTCTCAGTTTCAAGGTTGAATACAAATCCTTCTGAGCCTGCTCCTATTAAATTGTGTCCTGTCACTCTCAAGCATTCAAAACTTCCATCGAGGCCAAACTCACAAATCCCTTCCTTAACCTCCAGTTTCTTTGCTGTTGCTACATGTGGAGTTAAGCCCCATGAAAATTTACTAAAGTGAGTCTTTTTCCAGTCTTCCTACAAATCTCTCTCTCTCTTACAGTGCCGTGTAAAATTTGTTGATGAAAGATTAAATGTGCATGCGGGTTAACCATCATAGGAATAATTAATTGTAACTATTCCCTTTCATGCCAAAAGACTTATTAGACATGCTCCACTAGAGAGGTAATATGAAATGTTTTACCAAATGTTAGATATTTACTTAGGGCTATGTCTTCAATTTGGAGTTTTATTATAAAGTATCAGGAAATCTATTTGGATCAAGGAAGTATTTATAAACATTCGTTTTGCAACAATTCTTATGGAATGTTTCCAAGTGGTTATTGGATGTTTCCAGACAGAAACATTTTTCTTCCCAAGTAAAGAGACACAGATAAGACAATTGTGAGCCCTTCAAATTAGGACATACCAAAAAGTGTACTACTGATGATATTCATTAAGGAAATTGCATGGAAAAAATACAGAAAAGAACAAATTTTCCTTCTAAAATAGGAAACAAGACTTTTGAGGCAACCAGATTTTATGGTTTTTGCTGGGAGTAGTTTACAGTGTGAGACAGTAGTAACAAGGATTCTGAATAAACTCTGTAGGCAAACACATGGGAATCAATGCAAGGGAAGGGGAGATGACATTTGGAAGAAGAGAGTTTACCCAGAAGAAATTAATGAAAGAAATTGCCACTTGATGCACTGAACGAGCTGAAAGGATGTCACAAAAAAACCCAGCCAACCACCCAAAACCTAAAAACCAACCCTCAGAGAAACCAGTCTCCTACTGTTTTCAGTTCCTGTTGGCCAGTCAGGTGGGGAAATGTCCCGCAGTTGGACCTGGAGTTGATCCTGCTGCTGGGTAGCTCTACCCTGATCCTCTGGGTATTGGGTTTTTTGAGGTGTTCTTTTGGTTTATTGGTTGTTTTGTTTTTCTTTTTATTGTAGGGGATTTTTCCGCCTTAGGATTTTGTACCTTTTCATATCAGTGTTTGCTTTTAAATCTTGGAGCTGCTAACTCTTCCCACATCAGCAGTGAGAACAGGTTGTCTCAAGACTGCGTAGGACTGTGGGGAAAGAGGAAAAAATGCCTTCCAGGTCTTCCTCTGGACTACCAAACTCGGTGATAAGTGGCACAACAGCTCTTTGAGTGAATTTCAACATCCAACAAAACCCACCCCCTCTAAAGTACTGATGTATCCATGTGGGAATATGAGATAGATCACCATGCAAAGGTTGGAGGAGTAGGGGAATTAATGAGCATTTCTCTAAATTATACCCCAGTCTAATATTTTTTTTTGAATTGCATTAAAATGTAAGGTGGAAACAAAAGCCTGGGAATGGGTTGTGTATGTAAATGATGGTGGGTTTGCCTGTGGAATTCCAGGAATGAAGTCCAGTGGTTGAGGCAGTGGAGTGAGCTGTGGCAGAGCTTTGGGTGGCTTCAGCAGGACCACTTGCATTCATCAGTTTGCTGAATTTGAACCTTGATTTTGGTGGTATTTTGCCTTTAGGATTATTTTAATTTGTGGCATGGGATCGCCTCTGTTATCAGTCCTCAGCAGATTTCTTGGCAATAATTCTTAGTTTCAGGTACAGGCAACTTGGTTAAACACCATTTGTTTTGAGTCTTCCTTCAGATCTTAGTAGTATCCAATTAGTAGTAGAAGGTATTTAACCTCTATCAGTTAACCATGGCTTTGCTGACCTACCATCAAAATTTTAGCAAAGTCTCTATTTGAAACTACTGAAAAGTTTCCCAGTTTTAATGAAAATATTAGAAAGAGGTGGGCTAACACAGTGACTTTGCTGCCTGCATCAGTGGATTCAACTGCTGTTTCATCCTGGTGCCTTGAACTTCATATGTTATTACAATGGCTTTCACTTCTTTGATTTATATGTGACTTTAGAATATAACTTTTTGCGTTTTAGTTCTGTGGTTTATTTTTAGATGTATTTTCTCAGTAATTGAAAGCTGTGATGGTGCACTAAGGAGAATGGCAGCATAAAAGAATCAGCCTGTAGTGATTCCAACATTTCACTTTGAAACATCAGTTGGCTCCATGATATGTAGAAATTTTGCTTTGAAACATGAGATTTCAGTCTATAATCTAATTATTGCTGATTTATAAGGTAATTTAAATTAATTTGAATATAGTATTAATGATTTCTCTGAGAAATTAACTGAATAAAAGGAAAAATATGTGCTATTTTTCATCATTATATGGTTGCTTTAGTTGTATTTGATTTCTCAATTTTTCATTTGTAATGCTTTTCAAATTACACTAGTCAAATATATAAACTAAAACCCCTAGGGGCACTTAACTTGATGTTTCAAAAAAAAAAAAATAAAAGAATGCATGAGGTGAATACAAACTCAGTTCTTAATAAATACAATTGTTTAATTGTTTATAATTAATCAAATGCTCTTTTGCTTGTCATCTTAGAAGAGTCATGTACTAGGTTTTGCATTTATTTCCAAATTGTCATGGTTAGGTAGTGTTCAGAAAATGAATATGATCTGTGTTCGCACAAAATATATAATATATACAATGTGTTTAGTGTACACATACAATAATGTGATATTAGCAGGGGACATACAGATAATATTGGTAAAAAAAGAAGTGCCAATTCAATACATTTTTAGTTTTTGTACATCTACTAGCAAATTCTTATAAAATTTAGGTACCATTTTCTTCTAATAAATTGATACTGTCAGAATGAGAGATTATTCAAAAGATTCAAAGATTCAGTAATCCAAATCTTTAATTTCTCATGAACCTGTATTCTAATTGAAAAACCCCCATAATGTTAGCCCAGTCCTTATAGCTGTATTTCTTATTTCTAATGGTGAATCCAGAAGTGGAGTCACTCCGTTTCTTTCATATTGAGCACTGTCTATTGCATAAGAGGGCATTGCAGTTAAATCTGCTACCCTTTCCCTCTCCCACAGTCAGTAATCTGGCTGTTTACTGTCACAGAGAGAAAAAAACCCCAAATGATACAATAAGTAACAACAGCAGATTCTTATATAGTAATTTCTTTTGTATCTCTTTCTGTGAATGGCTTTCAGCAGTGATTACATCTTGCAATAGAATCTATTCCATTAGTGGACCAATGTATGATAAAATTTATAATTCCGATTTTAGTGTAACAAGGTAATTAAAACACTAGATATAAATGACAGATTAGTATAAGGTTATCTGTAGTTTTATTTTTGTGGTCATGTAGTACTTGCAAGGCTGAATCTTGGAGGTGTGAGCAGTCTTATTGCTGCTTAATGTTGCCCTTGCTTGTTGCCAACAGAGGTTAAACAGGTCCCCTCCCTTTGCTGCCATCCATCCCAGCTCCCCCAAACCACAGCACATTCCTTCCCTTCTGTTAACTGATGGCCTTGTTCAGGAGGAGGGAGCCTAAGCACATCAGTGAAAGAACAAAAACCAGGATCCTCCTGAGCAGTGTTTCAGCACCAAAAAGATTTATGGGGAACCAAATTCACAAAAAGTCAAATAATGCCTGGATTGGGCTTTCTGGAAGCAGATGGATCACACCACATTGTTTAGCTCCCCATGGGTACCCTGCTGAACCAGAGTCAGAGCTTGGTGGGATCTGTCCTTCTCTTACCTCCCCATTTGTTTCTTCTTGTGGATATATCAAAAATAGAAGATGCAGTCACAGGGTGAAGTTTTAGTGGAGGTGGTTGTTATTTATTTTTATATGTATATTTTATAACCTTCTTCATAATCATCTAACCCTCTTTGGAATGTATCAAGATAAATTTTAAATGCTTCTTCTTTTGGAAATTTAACCAAGATTTTTTTCCAGTGTTTGAAAAGATGTTAAACACCTCGCTCCATGTGTTCATAACCTAACGTAAAATGTAAGGTCAAGGTGCTCAACAATTGCATTCTGGTGACAATGGTGGGACTTGTTTCCATAGTCTGTAATACTCTTAATAATGGAGGGTAATATCAACTGAAATGTTATACTCAGAGAGGACCAGTCTTTCCTTACTGCAGCTACAAGCAGAAAGTAAGCAGAAATCAGGGTGAGGTCTGTAAAGATGATCAGTTTAGAGATCTGGAGTTGAAGGGGATACTTCAGTACGTCCATGAAGTTTTCTAGTTGCTCATTTGTGTTACATGTGTTTGAATATCATTCTCATTCCTTCTCTCTTTTTTTTTCTTTTACCTTCCGTCCATCTCTTGTCATGCATTGCATTCTTGATTGCAGTCTGTGTAATCATTACCACCGTGTGAAGGCAATTTCCCACATCACCAGGTATGGTGTCACATGTCAGAAAACATGTTTGTGTGTTCTCAAACGTAGTCAGTGTTGTGCCTAGCAAATTTCTCCTATGTTAACCTCTTTTCTTCCTCTCTTCCTTTCCCACTCAATATGAAATAACATTGCTGCAGGAAAGTGATTTTTAAAATTAATGTCTTTTTTTAAAAAAAAGTTTAATTTTCCGGATCAAAGAGGTACTGTCTTTCTTAAGGGCTAAAAAGCAGTACTATACAGGTTTTTGGTTGTCCACAGGTTATGGCCTGGAACCTGCAATCTTTGTAATGGATTAATACCTGCTATGAAGTTCCATTTTTGTAAAATCCCTGAGCTGCATTGTTCAGTTATGTTTTACTCTGATTGTGATTGGTTTATGCTAAAAGCTTGATTCTCAGCTGTAGTTTTCACCTCTGTAATGATAAACACAGATGGATAAATTAGTGCTTTTGTCGATCCTTATTCTAGTTTTGTACCTAAACTGTCATTCTTCCATGTTAATGTGGCCTTTAGAAACATGCTATTTGCAGATTGCTACATGGCTAGCTGATGTTTTTTGAGAAAGTAGTAAGATCCTGAAGATGCTCATTTACATGCAAATTTTTATTACTTTCTAATGACGTTTCTGAACATCACTGGCTTGTAGCTTGATTACTTTTGCACTTGGCAGAAGAAAATTTCATTAAAGAGCTGTTGCAAGAAACTGTTTTTAGCCATAGTGGAGAGCCATGTCTTACGACCTGTTCTTCAGGGATTAAAATTAATGTAATTAATGTGAGTTCATGAGCTTATGCACATTTATTATACTTAGACATGTGGAACATGAATCATGTCTTTCTAAGCATTCTTCTTACATGAAATAAAAAGGAACAAGTGTTCTTTCTAAATGAAAATTACCAAATCCAAAGCTGGTAAGAATGAATGTAGCCCAGTTGCTTCTGATGGTGACACAGCTCATACACCATTTCTAATGCCAGTCCTTTCTACTTAATATTTATTTTGGATCAACTTACAGTCTTTATGGCTCTCCAAGCTGCAGTGTATGTAGAGGTATAACTTTTTCTGAATGAGAAGAAAAAGTTTTAAAAATTACACAGTGACTATTTCTAGGCTTTTTAGTCATAGCTTTTTCATTCAGATATCCAGTGTCTCTGCAACAACTTCAACAGCACAATCATTTTCCCATGTAAACATAGTTAACCTCCTGTAGAAGTTCCTCTGTGATGCCTTAGGATTTTAGCTTTTATATTTCTCATATATTTGTAATCCTGCAATTCTTTAGTGTATAACTCTAAACTCTGTATACAGTGTTAGCTATACTATTCTCTTGTTTTGGTCAGACAAAACAATTCCTCTCTAGGCCTGAGAATCAAGGGCACCTTATTGTCTCAGGCCCCAAGAGAAATGGAAACAAAAGTGAGTTTGAGGGGGAGTAAACTTGGAGTAAATTACTTCATTACCTGAAGCTGTAATTGGAGGATTAACCCCCGATATGCTAATGGACCAAACTTATAAAAGTATGAAAACCCGTGACCCGTCGCCCATTTTTGGGTGTAGCCCCTGGGGGGCTTTGTCTGTCCTAAATGTACCTGAAGCCCTTCAATAAATATAACCACTTTTTATTCTCTTAATTTTGTCTGTCCTCTGCTTTTAGGTAGTCCCATAAGGCATCGCTAGGACACTAGTTGTTTTGTCTGTTCCTACAACTTCAGACTTTAATAAATTAGGTAAATGGCAATAAATTAGGAAAAGGGAAGTGGCAAGTACTTTTTAAAGTAATGCTCTGAAATAGCTGGATATAGGTGTACAACTTCTACATGTATTGAGTGAGAAATTTAGAGCTGTTAAGATCCATCTCAGTACCTCATTCACAAGCTGGAGGTATTCAGGATGTTTATTGGCATAAATAGGTCGTGGTCCTAAATAGCTGCAAGCTGCAGTTTTGTGGCATGCGGACTGCAAGGTGCATTATTGCGAGATCACACCTAGATGAACTATCATTGCTTCCTTGTTATATTCCAGCATTGCATAATTACATTACTTTAATGGATTTTCCCTACTTATTGGTAAGGTGAAATATGTGGGATGTAAAATTATCTCTTAATTGAGACAATTAAGCCAATGGATAAGGATCGTGGTTCAGTTGTAATCATGTGAGGTAATGGCTTTGTTATGGTACCTGCTGTAGAGTCACATTTTGCAAAAGCACGAATTTAGCTTAAAATAATTAAAAATTGATTTGTTTTGAACAGTGAGTTTCCTAGAGAAGGAATAACTGGAAACACTGAGATAACTAGAGAGATATGTAATGGATGGACAAGTAGTTGTGTAACTGAGTCTAATCCCACTGGTAGGCTCAGTCATTTTGCAGCGTTTTTGGACTCAGATTATTAGACACAATTCCACATTATAAACAGTATTTTGGGGTCACAGAAGCACACAGTATACCTGTGATGCTTAAAATAAGATTTAAATCTGCTTGCTGATTTAAATATTCCACTTTTACTAAGGTTTTGCAATCTCAAGATCACTCCTGAAGTTCAAACACCTTCTCTGTTGGTATATGAGGACCATGTAATTCCAGCAGTTCTTTTCTTATATTTTTTAGCATAACCTTAGTCTGGTGGTCAAAGTTCAGTAAATTGTAGTCATTGAAAATCATTTTTAAAGTGAAGGTATATGATAAGGGAGGAGAACAGGACCTGAATGAAATACACAAGTCTGTATTTTGCTTCTGGGAGCCATCTGAGAACAAACAGCAGCAAAGTCTCATCTTGTAGCACTGCTAACAACAGTGCTAATAAAATCTACCAAATAATTCCACCTATTTTCTGCATTATATGTTGCATTATACGTTGCTAGTAAGAAAGTAGGGCAGTTCACACAAAAGTGTTATTATAGTGTATGGATCGTGGATTTGCAGTAAGCTGAGGAAAAGAAAAGTTGTATTTAGCTACTGATATTTAAATTGCAGTCCTGGTAATCTAAGTCTTTTGCAATTACATCATTTGTATTATATTACTAATCTCAAATATCCCTTAAATGATTGCACAGAATGGGCTAGCACTTTTTAGATGTAATCAGTACTAAATGAAGCTAAGCAAAGAGTACTCTTTGTATATATCCTGTGCTACTGAACTTTCTGGTTTGTGTATTTTCACTAGTAAAGCCTTTTTTTTTTTTGTTACATCTTGGCAATTGGAACTACCTCCATGAGATTGTATAGCTATGTGTAATGGCATTTAAATACTTTATATTTTTTATCATTTTTCTAAGATATATAATAAATGTAATGTGGAATGGCATGTACTTAGTACTGTTCTTTTATATTTGACGATAAATAATCAATATTTTAGTTATATCCAGATGCTATTCTGAGATGAAATTGTGAGATTTCAAAGTATTCTTTCACCCAGATCATTAAAAATCTGCTGGAGGATTTTCTTCTGAGTCTGTTTTGGTTTTATGCAGAACATACTAAATGCTGAAAAAAACTCCAAGCCCCCAAAGACTCAAGTTAAAGGAAATCGCTGTAGTTCCACTCATGAAGTAGCTGAAATTCTACACTGTTACAATTTTGTGGAAAAGCAAGAAATCAAATCTGTCTGTAATTTTATTTTAAAAAGAAAATACTATTACGGTTTCTCTGAAAATGTGCTTGTGGGTATATTTGAAATGCACTGGGAATATGAATGCTTGGTGGAATTAAGTGCAGACAATGAATCATAGTGATCAGATACTCTCTATTAACAAATATTATCTTTTAAAAAGACTAATTTTTGTAACTCAAAACATCAGTCCCTTTTGTTTCAGATTTTTAATGAATTTTTTTGGCACACAGCTGTAATGGACAAATGCCAGAGGGTGGAAGCAGAGGGCAGCGTGTTTCAGTAAATCTAAATAGATTAATGATATTCAAACTCAATTTAAATGTCATTCTTGTTGTTTTCAAGTCTAGCCAGAGTCCTTTAGAGATGTTAGTTGGTGTTTTTTTCAGCACAGACTGAGAAGATGAGTGTGTCCCAGTTTGCTTGGTACCTGCTGCTGTCCTGTGCTGCTGCAGTTAGGTCAGCTGAACCTCACACAGCCTTTGACTCTCCTGCTGTTTTCTCAGTGCTAATTTTAAGCAGTTTATTAAGCGAGGGTAAATTTCTCATGGCTCATTGTATTCCTGTGAGCCTTTGATAATTGAAGTAATCCCTTTATTTCCACTTCCACTCGTCTAAGCCACTTAAGTAGACACTACAGTAGGCTGAGGCAATGAATGATTTTTTCTTTCCAGCCGTATGTCGGTCATGCAGTATAACTGCAAATCAGAGCTAGACAGCGTGCCAATTACTACTTCCAAAATGTGTCTCTCCCACGGAAGTTATTTGTGCACACTGCTAATTAGTCATTGAGATTTTTGTTCACTGGAGGAGAACGGATCCACATGCATAGCACTGCAGGAAGCCGTAAAGTATGGGCAAGGATATCTGTGTCCAAGGCCCCAGGTCTCCTGCTTCTCAGCTGGACATTCTGACTTTCAGTAATAATTTACATTTTAAGATAAAGTACTGCCACAGGTGTTTGTGACTTGTAATTTCAGACCTTACCTGAAGAAGGACATGAAGGAGTTTAGGCAGGATCAATATGAATAAAAGTCTCTTCCAGGAAAATGTACTGCCTTCTCCCATTTTCATCACTCAAAATTTTCTCATAGGGCTGAGGAGCCTTTGAGACTTGTCTATATTTAGGACTTTCCAAAGTAGCAATTTGCTCTTACTTTTGTTTCTTTTGCTTCATTTCTTAAGCATAATTTATTTATTTTTTGGTTCAGATACTTCTTCCAGGAAAACATAGGCTTCTTCTATCTTGTCTAACCAAGCCATCTCATTTTTACCACATATACATAAACACCCCATATAGAAATAATATAATGGAGACATATCTCTGCTCAGAGATATAGCACTTGTTTCAAATAAATAGCAAATTGGTGAGACATGAATGAGAGATGTAACAGTACAATGTAGTCAGACATAACTGAGAAAAAATACAGAGGCTAACTGAGGAATAAGCCAGATGCAACCATGGTGAAGTCATTAGTTGTAATCGAGCTGATCTGCCTAGGACACAAAGAGATTGAAAGCATTAGGAGCAAAAGGAAAGTTGTTATTAAATCACAGTTGCAGGTAATTTAATGGGTATTTTATGTAGAATCAAGATCTCATCACCCCTTATTCAAACTTTTGCTCATTTCCTTTCCAGTTCTTTGCTCCATGTTTGCATGTAGCTCTGGTGGCAGCCTCACTTTAAATATGGTTTCTCATTTTAGTCAGTTGCTGGTCTTTGTGATGTCAGTTTAGGAGTAATGTCTACTGAGTGCCCTCACCTCAAAGATCCTCAGTTATGCTCTATACCAGTTGTGTTCTTTCTGAGCCCATAAATCTCCCCTTTCACACTGGCACAGCATCATTAGGATGAGCAGTGAGTACTCTGCTCTCTGTGATCCTCTGCCAGTGATGGGGCCTCTCAGAAGGAGCTTAGAGGTAAATGACTTTGTCCATGCAGCTGAGGAGGGGATGAAAACAATACTGTTTAAAAAATTAGCCCCTAAGTGCCTACCTCTCCTTCTCCTCCTGTTTTGCACCAAGAGTGAGAGGCTTCTGCCTTTCTCTCCGAGATCGGATGAGGCCTTCTCCCTTGCCAGGGAGGGTGCCATGCCCTAGGGTACCCTGATAGGTGCAAATGTTGCAGTCCTGAGTCAGCAGCATAAAGATAATATTTGTATTTATATACTAATTTAGGAAGCTCCAGCTTTATGGAAACTTCAGCAGCATGTTTAAGGGAGAATGATTTATTTGCCCCTGTCAGGAAAATCTCTATAAGCAGGAAGGAAAAATTGCACAAGCTGTGAAGGAGATGAGGCAATAGAGGAGAAAAAGAAAGCACTAAATCTCACACATGCGTATTTTATTCCAAATGTTGGAGGCACAGAAATTATAGTCAGGGTAAATTAAAGCATTCACATAAGAGAGTAAAACTCAGAATGTAATCTGAATTTGTGATAATAGTATCATCTATGATAATGGTATGCTTTCAGGTTGTTTTTATGTATTTCCACTGTAGGATGAACAAAACCAATAAATTCACATTTCTACTCCTAGGAAAAGGAGAACTGTGGCATTTAAATAGCTGTACAAGTCAGCTTCAAAAAGCCTACAGCCGAATATCTAATTGTTGGTAGTAATGCTCCTCTGCATTCTCTGACCAATTTAAAATATGAGGTATTACCTGTATGAAACCTTTGAAGAGAAGATAAAGGTAAATGATAGTCACTCATTTATCACTGGCTATAGTAGAAAATGGCAGCCAGAAGCTTATTCATTTTGCTTTTAAAACAATGCTGCCACACTGTCAAACGTGCCAAAGCAATGCTTTCTGGATCATTTTTCATACTTGTCTTCCATTTCACAGAAACAGCACAGATTGAATGGGTTAACTTTTGAATAAATCTCAAGTTTATTTTTAATCAATAGCAAATTAGGGGTTTAGTTTACTGAGCAGCTGTGCCATAAATTGCAACAGCACACCTCAGGTAGAGAGAGATTTTGACACTCCTGAAGACAGGAATGAGCAGTCAAGGGACAGACAGATGGGAAACTCGTTTAAGCAGCTTCATTGTCACTCACAAAACCAATGTGATTTTACGTCTTCTGAGAGGCAAAGAAAAAGCACTCCTTTAGTATGTTTATATCAACTTAGAATAAGACCGTGCAAGGACCATGGAGGTACGTGATATAGGTCTAAATGAGAGTTCAGCCAAGCTGGCAAGATTAAAACATGCTAAATAAGATGGAAATAAGAGTGTCATGACAGCAGTGCAGGTGCCAGTGTTACTACCCCATGCAGATCTGTCTTACTGGGCTTGATAGTCAAGACCAGTTGTGGGTTCGTTGTAATCAGAGTGGTAACACAATTTTTGGTGAGAAGCAGAAAAGAGGGGCAAACAATGGTATAGTTTTAAAGATTCATGGAACTGCAGTTTTGTGATAAAAGCTGTAAATTTACAGGACAGTCAGCAGCAGAGAATGCAATGGAAGTGGCTAGCTGTTTGAAATAGTCAACATTTTTTAGGCTGTTCTGTCAGCCAAGTTCTTAAGAAAATCTACTGAACTCTTAAAAGAGCAGTGAAAGTATTAATTTTATGTGAAGCAAATTATGCCGAGATACAAACAAAAATGTAACATGCAATAAATACAATAGGCTATTTATTAGAAAAATGGTTAAGAACCACTTTTGCTGTGAAGGACATGCATTATACACAGCAGTGGTGATGAAGCTGTACGCTTCTCAAATTAGGTTTACACTTTCAGATTAGAAAAATGAGTTGAAAATGTGTTGGGAAATGTGAAATTTTCCTTGGGAGCTTAATGGCTGATTTGCATAAACTGCAAAATAATCAAACAAACCTGAGGCTGGCTTTTAAAGTACACACCAAGGAAATCATATACTCTACTCTTGTGTTATTTTAACAAAAACTTTAATTGACCTCACAGTGTGGTGGTGTAAAATGTGTGTGATATACTTAGGTAATGAGATAGGCCGTTCAATAAGACATTAAGAAATAAATAGCAGATGTGTTAATAAACAGAATCAGTGTAAAACAGGTGAAGAAGTGTCCTTAATGACTGATGCACTACAGTGTGTCATTTTACATATAAATTAATGATGCAATTTAAGAAAAATGCTAAGACACTAGTAGAAGTCATATCAATTGTATTACTAACTTAAAATTCTATTAAAACATGTGTGAGTAATAAAATATTTTATTATTAAAATCTGGCTTTTATGTTCTTGGGGGCAGTTTAGATTTGCAGAGCTTGATGGCACACTAATCCTCTATTAATTCTGATCCAAATGAACTTGTGCTTGTCTGTGTTGTTGTTTAGATACTTCATGAAGTCAGATAATCTAAAGCCATAGGCAAAAGTTTCATAAAATAGTTCCAGAATCAAGCCACTGGAAACAACTATCTACCTTTTCCCTTATCTTTAGTTAAAGACACATTCCTCATGTGCTGCTCTCACTTTTGGCTCTTTCTACTTGTTTTCTTCCTCTTTTAAATCACCTAGAGGGAAGAGTCATAATTGTGCACAGCTCAAACTTCGCTTTGCCCATTTGCTGTGTTGTAAAAGGGATGGAGGTCATGTATGAGTGCAAAAGAGCACAGAAGGGTTTCTCATCCTCACAAGAATAAATAATGTTGTAAATAATTATACAGTACACACTGTGTTTCTGAATGCTGAGTAAGAAGTGACACACTGAGCGCACACACTAAATTTTCTACCCCTTCACAGCTGAGTTGCAGTGAATTGGTTTTTTCTTGTCTTCAGCTAAAATTTATGTGTTCACGAAACTGCCATATCTCTTGATGCAATTTTCACCTTCAATAGCAAGTAAGGTCTAGGAGTAAAAATAAGTTAATAAATGATTTTCAGAGGCAAGAGACAAAGCTTTTTGTTGCAAAGATATCTGGGAAAGTTTCATCCAGATTTTAAACAGTGCTAATGCCAAAATGTCCAACAAGAAAACTTTATGTCAAATGCAGTGCACAAGTTGAGCACCTCTTCAAAATTAGTCTTGATGGTAACACTGTGAAGACCTAGGGGAATAATTCTGTAGCCATATAAAGTTGTTTATGGGTCTGTAATTAGACAGTAATCAGTCAGTGCTTGACATTTTGGCACTTCAGCCGGCTGCAATGCAAAAGTACCACCTTCAGCTACAAATCCCTCATTAAACTTCCAGTAAAACAGGATTACTGACTTTTATGACTGTCAACATGCATTTTATTTTAAATAGTAATCAGAGAAATTATTGTAGTTCATTCTATAAATATGCGCATTTTCTCTATCCATTTTTTTTAAAGTTTTTTGCCGTGACAAATTAAGTAGGATGAGGTCATGGAACGTTTTCCTTAGAAATAACGCACAGTTCTGTGCCAATTTAAATCTTTAGCTTCAATTATAAAGAAAAATTAAGATGTACTGTGGAGTGAAACTACAATGGTGAAAGATTAATTAGCTAATATTTGTGAAGCTCCGAAGATAAATCAGGCGACGCAGTCTGTGTGTTAAGTATTACTGTAATGGGGTTGCTGAATGCACAGTTGAGAGTTAGTCGGAGGGCTGAATTTTTTCCCAATCCACTCACTTCTTCTCAAATCTTCCATATTGGGAGGACTTGTAGGCGCTCATGATAATCTCCCTGGCACTGGTGGATCAATACTACTCAATTAGTTTAGCCCACACTTCTTTCACAGTCTATTAGTGCCTCTACATGTCTCATCACACTAAATCCTTTGGGGGGAACTGAATGATGAATCATTCCTCATTTGCAGTTCCTTGTCTATGGAAGACAATTTAGAAAATTGGTTGTTTTGGGGGCAGCAGTGACCAGTGAAGAAAAAATTTCTTTTGTAAAGTGAGTGATGCCTGGAGCTAAATGTTCCTGCCCAAGCAGAACCCAAACTGTGGGCTTGTAGATAGAAGAGCTGTAGCAGTGTGTGCAGATCTCTTAGAATACGAATCAGAAATGTTGCAGTCACATCAAATGAAGTGCCAGTCCAGTATAGACTCACTCTTTGGCTCAAAGAATCTTGACAGGTCGGTTTTATCTGGAAAGACTTACGTGGGTTCGGGCATAGCCCGACCTTAAGTGCCGTAAAGCCAGCATAAAGACATTAAAGCTGCCTTTTCGTCTGTGTTGTGCACTCCATCTAAGGCACAGTCTGGGACCCATGTCAGGTGTTTACCAAATGTGCAGTTGTCATGCTGTAACTCCCACCTGGGAGTCATCACGATTGACAACAGTGACAGGCCTTTGGTCAGTCTGCCCAGGGAGCAAAAGGGAAGGCTTAAGAGTGGGACTTGCAGTTAGCACCAAGCTTACACCAGCTATTTTGTTCGATGTGGATAAGCAAGCTAAAAGAAAAAGGGTCTTCTACAAAGGCTGAAGTAGAATAAATGGTATATCATTATACATGTTTCAAATCTTTGCTTTCTTTTTAAATAAATTAGGCTCTTCATGGAAGACACTTTTTCAGTAGTATTTTGTCTTTTTCATTTTGGAGGATATGCAAAAACTTCAAACTTTAATCTAGTCCTTTCCTTTTTGACTGTCTCTGATCTCCTTCACTGCTTATCAGCTACAGGTCTCTCTTTTTTTCAGATATGAGGTGTTGCCTCTTTTGCTACCATTGGATAATATGTAAAAGTGAGGTTTGAATTAATAATAACAACAGTGGTAATATTACTAATAATAATAACTGGATGTAGCAGCTGTCCTCCCACCTAAGAAGTAGTAGTCTGAACCACTACGCAAAGAAGCTGTAAAAAGAACATGCAGTTCTCAATATTAACCCAGTGATAGTTTCTTTTCTTAAAACCCACTAACATTGTATTTTCAGTATTTTAATATAATTTCTGTCATTTAATTTGACATGTTGTTCACAACTTTTTAATGAGTCTTTCCCATAAACCTGAAGAATATGTTCTCTGAATTTTTTGCTTAATTATGCCTAAATAGCAATCTATTTTGACAGTGATAACATCATTTTCCCTACTAATTTCACTAATGTATCTTGTACTGGACCATTCAGCATTGTCCTGGTGGCCACATTTGTAGCTTTAACTTAAAATTTCCAAAAATTAGTTTACTATTGTCTTCAAGCTTCTATATTTACTTTATATTTCAGTATCAGAGTCTCTTTCCTGTTTAGCAGAATTCCCTTTCTCTTCTATCCCACACAGGTTGGGAAGGTTTAGTTGGTTTTCTGATGCAGAAGTAGGAAAAAATTGGTAGTGCCTCTGGGTTTTGCTTAGCCCCATGACATTGTCATGCTATCTGGTGAAACCAAAGGAACTGGAAAACAGCTGGGCAGTGGTGCCTTTGTGGAGAACACCCTTGTCCTGATTCTGCCTTGCTCCTCTCTGAGGGAACAGTGAAGACTTCTATGTGAAACCAGCAGAGCTTGGTTGCAGTTGTAGTTATTCACTACAGTTGTAGTGAATATTGAAAACTAGGACACTTGTGAATATTTTAGTTACTTTTCTGTAGACGTCAGAAGGAAGTTCCAGGTTGCTGCATGATAAATAATAGAGACCTGTGATTTATTTACTATTTATACACTCTGCGTTTGTCAGAAGTAAGAGCGCAAGTGAAAAGTCCTGTGTCACCATAAAATTTTCCTTACCTCATCACAGTTAAGCTGTAGCTGCAGCGTGGCTTTTTGCTCAAGGAGGATTTGCAGAATTTTAGTCTCTAGTTCACTTAACCTCTGTAGAGCTGTGCAGAGCTGCCCCACTGAGAAATGCTGGAGATAAGATATCAAGCTCCTTTTGTGAAACAGATTGGAGAGTTGTGTTTTAGTTCTGCTGTAAGGCCTGGAAGTGCCTTCAAATGCAATGTGAATTAGTATGCCCAGTGTGAGTTATATTCTTTGATTTTTACATTTTTAAGAACTCTGGTTCTAATGTACAGTAAAAAAAAGGAATCATTTGTCTGCTCTTTAATTATTAGTGAGATGGATGGTGTAGTCTGATGTTATGGGAGGATGTGTTCATCTTTTCTGCTGGCAGAAAGGCAGTGAGATAGTTGAAGGATAAATGTTCAATCATGGAAATTCTGGTTTTGTCGCTGCATACAGGGAGTGTACGTCTATTCTGCTGAAACAAAGCCTCTGTCTTCCTGGAGCTGTGTCATTTCACTTAAACAAGCTCCTGAAATTCCTAAGCTATAAATGTGCTCTGTGCCATCCATCTGTAAATGGCCGTAGCAGGCAAATTTGGGTGTGATTACAGATTTTCTAATTTTAAAACATTGTGTGTAGATTTACTGCACATTTATTCCTGTTGCTGGAGCCCTGAGGGAGGTGTCTTTTTCAAACTCAGAAATACTAAGAAAACTTATCTGATTTTATTTCTAAATAAATTAAATAAGTTAATTCCAGATCAACATTTCTGCAGATTCCAGTAGCATATTGGTAAAGGTAGTATTTGCTGTTTCCCTGTGGAATTCAATAATAACTTTACTATTCATCAATAAGAATGTTTCTTTTTGCCTTCTTGATATTCCCATGCTTTTGCAACTACTTTGAGGGAGTAATGCATGGTCACCATGTAGACCAGCATGTTCTCTTATCTACTGGGTTCAGTGTTTGATTTATATTTATAGATTGTTTTTTGTTGTTGTTGAGAGATTCAGTATTGTAGGAATGTGATTGGAGCGTGCTTTTTTTGATCTGCAGTTACTTAGATTTTCCAGTTTCTGTATTTTGTAACAAATACTTTTCTCATTAACAACTTTATTCATCATTCGGTACTTGGATTCTATAGGAATGAAAACCTTGGTATTTTTTTGCCTAAGTTTGTATCTTAATATCTTTGTATCTAAGTTTGTAACTTAGTCTTCAGGTTAGGCAATTTTCTGATAGGAAGTAACAGCCATAACAGCAGCCATGCTTCAGCTGAGTATCTTGGGACTAGATCTGAGCTCATGAAAGTTTTTGCTTATTCTTGCCTCATTAAAGTTCTTGCTCTAGAGATGTTTTGCTGCTGTTGACTGGTCTGCAGTCTGTGATAGCACAGGCAACTTGCAATTTCCTGGAACATCTCTGTCACATCTTTGTGACACTTCTCAGGAATACATTTGTTATCGTTGTCACAATTACTACATGCTGGTGTTTCTTCTGGATTAAATGAAGTTGTATCCTGTACTGATCTAAAGCTACAGTGCATGTACTGCCACTCTGCAAAGTGATGACTTTGTAAAGTGTTTTTTTAATGCAGTTACTTGAACTACTCCTTTATTTCCCAATAGATTTAAAAGTGCATGTTGATTTACCACCTTGTGTGTTTGTGCAGCCCAGAGCCCAAGGCCCGCCATGCAGCTGTGATGGGGGGCTGGAGTTGCTTGTGTGGCATTCAGGGAGGTGTTTGATGCACACTAGTGGCACCCACTGGGCAGAGATGATGGCAGATGAGAAAGGGCCACCAGTGTCTTTCTTGAATGGAAGCTGTCTGAGCAGGGTGGCTGGCCTTGTCTTCACCCCTTGCCATTAGCCCAAGAGAATATTGTTTTCTTCACATCAAATAATATCTTTATTTCTAAAGTAATTCAGTTGCTGTTTGTATTCCCACCTAATTCACACTCACTGTATTCCCTTTGTCCCTAAGTCTGCATGACATTATACCATAAATGCTTCAGCCTCTGTTAAATCTTAATGAGAAGCAAAACTGGCTTGAATTAACCAGGTCTGGCTATATCAATATTTAACAACGTAATTTAAGACTATATGCAGAACGTGAGTTGTAATTCAGAGGATTATCTACTGTTGTATAATGAGGGGAGGGAAAAAAGATAACATTTTAATGCCTTTTAAGGCTTTTTGAAATTAAGTTCTCCCTTGGTTGTACTTGCAATCAAAAGGATTTTTATATTTTTATTTTATTTCTGTTTCATCTGCAAGCTTTATAGAAAAGCTCTCCAGACCAGTGGAGTGAAACTAGTATAAAATAGTGAGTTATTGTGGAAATTAAGGACCAAATTGTCATGCTTTCTCTAGAAGGGTCTAACTGTCTGTTAAGGCTCCCTTGTTCCCTCAGATTTACATTTAATGGTGGAACTGCTTCTGTTTCTTCTCTTACTGAGAAGCTTTTGTAGCTCAGTAAGAGTGATGTAATCACTTCAGCCTCATGCCTAGGAGGGTCTTGGCTAAACTGTTTTGAGCCGTATTTTTCTATCTCCCCTCAACCTCTTGCTCAGGGATTGTGACAAAAAACCCAACCCAGCAACCACAAACCAATTTATGTTTATGTGCTAGTTGCTGCCACGTATAATCTACCTTTTAAATAAATTGTGTGTCACAAGTATAATACCTAACAACAAGTGTGACATACTTTAGGGTACCTGTAGCTTTTCTTTAATGTTCATTTTCCTAGAGCTGGTTTGGAAAATACTTTCTCACCCTAATGTAATCTCTCCAGAATTTTCACTAGTGTTATTGAAAAGTATTTTTAACGAAAATGCCAAAGGGCACATCTGCACCCAGCCTTTGTAATCTGCTATCTACCAAGTCCAGGCTTGATTGCAGCCATTTTACCAAAATCTGATGAGCTAGCAAAGAGGGAAAACAAAGTCTCTCTATTTTCTTCTCTGAAAATGTCAGCTACATGCACTGTCCAGAGCACAGTAGTTGAGTTTACAGGCTACCCAGAAGAAAAGAAATGAATTAAAAGGTTGAAAAAAATTAATTTGTTTCTTGATTGTTTTCATCCAGTTATTCCTCAATATTAAGCAAGTTTTTAGAAGAGCGCTGTTCCGCCTGTTAACTCGGAGTAGCTTCTGAAAGCAGACATAAACCACTGTATCCTGTTAGCAGTGTACCAGTGTTTCCAAGCCGTGAACAAGGAAACTGTCACTGCTTATGACAGTTGTGACATCATGTCACCTTCTCTTGGCTTTCACCTTTGTGACAGATTTACGATGCCTTTGACCATTTGAGTCTTTGTCAATGAGCAGTAGTCCTGGCGAAGCAGAAATTTTAACTCTAAAAAAAATAAAAATCTCTTTTTCAAACTGGACCTAGGCAGAAGTTTTGAGGTGTCTACAACACTGATTTTCCAGAGTTTATGAGATTCCTATTTGGCACTTGGCGGGGAAGCAGGCCAAGTGCGTGAGAAGCTTTCTGAAAGGCCGATTTCCTCACTGACTTTCACAGTTTATAACTGATACAATGGACTAAGTCTCATGAAACCTGCAGACAGACTGCAGATTTTCACACTCGGGTTTCTATTTCCATGCAACCCCAATTAAAAAAAAAAAAAAAGAAAAGGTATTTCTCAAGTGCAATTATCATCAAATATCATCTGCAATCCTATTAAGAATGAGAGAGAGGAATCATTATTTTTGCATGCAGTTTGGAAAAAAACCCCATAAATTATTATTGCTTTGAAAAACCTTTTTCAATCTAAATATTGCGATTTGCATCAGCTGTTTACAAAGGGAGGGGGTGTGATCTGAGCTCAGCAAGAAAGATCCAATCCTGTCTGTGAGCCTTTTCCTCCAGAGTAAATAAAAAGAATTTATGTGAATACATTTTTCAGGAGGTGTGTGGAACTTTGTCTCTATCTCTTTAGAAGTGCTTTGTTTGCATGCAGTAAGCATGGGTCAGTAAATAGTTACACACACTGACGTGAAAAGCACAGTATGAAATTCTGGTTTCTGGTCCCAGAGATTGTCATCCACTTGCCATCTTTAGTGCACAATATATTGTATCTCCTGCCTTATTTCATTCTTACATTTAAACTTAAAACATCACTGACTTTGGCTGAATATATGAGGTCTATTACCCAGAATCACTACTTTTCTGAACTACTTCTGAGGGCTTGCAAAATCTCTTTTGAGCTCCCTTTCCCACTTCTCTGTTCATTAGTAAAGACTAACGTGCTTGTGCACTCTTTATCTTTCTTAACTGGTAACATGTCAGGTAAGCAAAACTATTAAAAATGGCATCTGTTAATGAATTCATTATATCTACCCAGCAGAAGACCAAAAATATCAAAAATATTCCACACTATCATGCTGCAGTTGAAATGACTATTTTAGGAGTTGATGTTTTGCATGGTCTACCAAATGAATTTGTATTATTTTCCTTTATGATTTTAACTGTCTTGAGTTTCTGAACACCCACTTCTTGTTTATTGACCTATTCATTTTGTAGAACCATTGTTACCTTATAAAATGACCAAAAACTTCTGTTCCATGAGTATTAACAGTATTACTAATTAATATCTTTCATGAAATGAAAATCTGTTGTGTTGCCAGTTAGTATATTAGAAAAATTTACAATACAGTAGACCATCTGCTAGTTTTATTCTGTGATATTGGCTGGCTCTATTAATAGAGGTAAATATTGCCTTAAATTGAAAAGGCTGTCGTTCAAAGTGTTATTAATTTTTTGTTGTTTGTACTCTCTGTACAACCCCACAGCTTCTTTGATAACTTCTATTAAGAAAATGATCAATTACTTGATATAAGCGCTCTTATTAAGAGAATGTGAATCTATGAGTCCTATATGCTGACAACCCTGCTGTAGTATCTTGGCTCTCCAGTAGTTTAATTAATAAACATACCTTATCTCAATTTGTTGGAGCAAGTTTATTGGTATAATGTAATAATGTTTTACTGATGAATGAAACTCTCCAAATCTTCATCTTGAATAATTTCTTAGCATGAAAATGAAGTGTATTTCTTAAACAGGTTATTCTAACGTCAATTTAATATACCCACTTTTTTTTCCAATGATACATTTCCATAGAATTGTTTTCCTTCCTTTTGTCTTTCAATTAGCCCTTTGGAATATTTCAGTTGGGAACTTTTTTACATTTTTAAAATGAGATGATCACATTTTCTATTCCCTGTTTCATGTGAATTGATTCCATTTGGTTCACAAACACATTGAAGTGTTGGCCAGAATTTTAGATACATAGCTGAGTTACCTTTGCACCAAATTGTCTTTGCTGCAGAGAGCTTTTAAATGTTGATAAAAGAAGCTTTAGCATATTATTTAGAAATGCTGCATTCTGTCCTTTGGATGATACATGCTATTTTGCTAGGTTAGATTAACTCCTTTAACACAGAGCTAAAACCAAAGTGGACCTAAAATGTTACATGAGTCTGGGTTTGTACAGGTAAACTATGAACAATACATATTTTCTAGTCTAAACATGTATTGAATTACATTGAGTTGTAATTCATATTATTGTTATTCCTCTGTATGTAATTTTCTTTTTCTTTCTGCTTTCCAATCCATTTGGTGTTTGGACACCTAAAGAAGCTGAAGAACTCTAAATTTTTTTTCAGAACCCTAAAGGGGAGTTTGCTTTTGTTACTCATTTCTGGGAACACCTGTGCACTGTTGAGTTTAATTGGGCTACAGCTGGTGCCACTGATGTGTGGAGCGAGCAGGGCTTTGCAGCCCGACTGGAAGTCTTGACATTGTGTGTCATTGTCTGGTTCCTAAGCTGTTACTGTGCTCAGGTAAGTTAGAAGGTGTTCTAATATTTAGGGAATTGCATTCTCTGTGGTGCAGCTGATTTAGGAAGATCAATGCTGTGAATTGTGAGGGCATTGCATGCTAGGGCAGAACAAGTCTGCTGGACACCCACAGGGTTGGGTTGCTGTTTGGAGAAGTTAGGTGGTCATCTTACATCTTTAAAGTGTTGAGGAGAGTGCTATAAAAAAAGAGAAAGAGGAGCTACACATTGTATGGCTTTAAAAGTGTGGTGGAAAGCAAGCTACCTATCTCCTGTCCAAAGGAGATTTTAGAGGACTTGTACAGTGCAAGAAAGGAGGAAATAAGATCAAACTATGTACCAAATATGCTGATCAGAAATAAGAGGAATTTGAAAACGAAATCTTTTTATGGTTAGCTTTTTATGTATGGAATATATTATGTTTAGAAATGGTAATAAAACAAGAAATATTGAACCTAAATTATAATTCCTCTGCTAAAGGACTGAATAAAACCATCAAGTAAGGAAATCAGGGTATCATCCCCTGTGTGTGAGAGATGACCTAGTGTGCATTTTCCTACACACCTTATTTCCGTAGGTTTGGTGGCTGTTTTACACAGGCAGTAACACATCACTGCACGAAGAAGTTGCAGACAGTGCCTGGAGTAATAAATCAAGTTCGGCAACTTTTGTGATTGTGTTAAAATCGGTTCAAAGCACACAGTAGCCCCAAGTGCCCCCTCACAGAGAAGAGATGGCAGGGGTACATGATAGAGCAGTGGGTCTGGCTACTGTCTCTGGTCTGCTGAAGAGCAAAGGCTTGGCTTGTACAGCTGAAATAATTTCAGTATAAAATTCCTGTGGTGGCCTTAAATTACCACAGACAGACTTAGCCACTGGCACTTTTTGAGGACATGCTGCCAAAGGACCAGCTGCTTCCTGTAGGAGACCTGCCATCTGGAGCTTAGAGAGTGATCCCTTTGATAGACATCTCTGGCAGTGGATGGTTTGCCGCATGCAATTTTTCCTCTTTTTTTTTTTCCCCTGAAGTTTTGGAGGATTTCATACAGTAAACTTGGTGGAGAGATGTTAAAAGATTTCTCTTCTCTCTGGGTTGACAGTGGGGGAAGTTAACTGAATAATTGGTTGGGATTCAGCCTTAAATAACAAGGTCAAAGTTAGAAAGTGTGGCAGAGGACTGAGGGTCATGTCAGAGAGTAGCAGCCAGAAAGTATGTGAGTGGATGTAGTTTGATACGAGTGTGGTGAAATGATTGTGTTCCTGATAGGAATCTATTAAGTAGCATTTTGTTTGGTGTGTGATTAAAGATTTAAGAGAAAGAACTTTGAAACATGATGAAATCCTCTGTTGATCTGGAACTGCTGAAGAAAGCAATGAAGTTGGGAGTGATTTAGACAAGCTTGGCTTCAAGCTGGATAGACGGATTTCCAGTTACACCTAGAGGAATATAGAATAACAGTAACAAGGGATAAAGGACATAAAAGGGAACATGCACTCACTATCCAGAAGTTAATAAATATTGTACAGGGTGTCAGTCTGTAGACAGGGCTAGGTGGCATTGTAAAATCCTTGTGATAGAGAGCAAAGAGTAATGAGGCTGCATTCTCCTTGTGGGGTCTAACTGCTGACTCAAAATATGTAAAGATAAATATAGAGAAAAAATCTGATGCAGATTGTAGATTCACTTCTTCCTAGCAGAGCAGACCTATGTTTGAAGTATTGCACAGAATGAAGACTGTAGAATAGACTATAGAAGAGTGAGAGGGAAATTATACTTCATTATGAAGTGATTTCACATGGTCTTTTCCTACAGTTTAGTTCCGGCTCAGTTTATTCTGGAAGTGTTCCTGGGGCAAAGCAGGGTCCACACAGTGGCCACAAGCTGTGTGCTGTGGTGGTAGGTCACTCACGCCCTTCTGCAAAAGCAGAATTGGTCCCTGGGAGTTTCTGCTCCAGTTCTCTTAGTTGTTGCAATGAACATCTTTAAGACAATACAATCCTGAACCATCCTCTTGAGCAGCAGGCAAATGTCCAGGGAGAGCTGGTCTTTTTGAAAGCAGCCCTGGGCTTCCCAGTGAGAACTAGAAGCAGGAGGGCAGTACATCCACCATTCCAGTGGATTCAATGGTAAATCAACTGTTTGTGAATATTTTGCCTCTGATTTGCTTTATAACTTTGCTTTACACTTTTGTACCACATCTTGGCTACCAAAGTGGAAGTTACTCAGATAATAATGGTCCTTGCCATGACTTACACAAAGCCTAAAGTAACAGGACTCTGCTTTTGCTCGAGATGTGTATGGACTACTCACATTTACAGAATTGTTCTGTAAGAGCTAGCTGTTTGTTTTCACAGTGGTATCAAGGAGTTCACAAAACTTGTGCCAAAGTCATAACACTGTATTAAATGAAAAGCTTTGTTTTATTTTTATTTCACTTCATACATAGCTCTCATTCTTTGTAGTACAGCAAAATAATAAATAGTTGCTGCGGATAATTAAAAGTAGAAGTGCAATTTAATTATTCCATTTTCTGGAAACACACTATTTGTTTGTGCGTACTTCAAGACGAGAGATAATTTCTTTTACATAAACGTTATATTACGAGGAAATGAGAGGAGAATTCATCACCATCTAGTTTTACTCTTTGAGATCTTCCAGCTCTAAACTCTTTTGCTTTATGGTGATACATGGGCCTGGCATAGGCAAAAAGCACACACGGATGTTTACAAATGATAACTCACTAAGGAAATTATTTTTGTCGCAACTGTGCCATGCTGGAATACAGGTGATAGTTTTGGAAATGTTTTTTATGAAGTGATGCAATACTCTTACTGCCATGTCAAATGTCACCATTATTCTTTCTGCTGTGACTGCTGCAGTTGTGAGAGGTTACCAACACGTCCTGCCCACCCTCTGTGGAAGGATTAGTAAAGCCACAGCAGGAGCAGTGGATAGAAACGTGTGTCTGGACAGCTATGCCAGTTCTGTACTCCCAACACTGAGCTGCATTCTCTGGGCCTGGGGCATGCTTTTGTTTCTGCTTCAGGTGCACTGGTTTTTGACAGCAGCACCAAGCAGGGCCAGTGTATTCGAGCATCTTTGTGGCGTTTCGATGTGGTCTGCAGGGAACAAAATTCCCATGCCTTGCTTTCTTGCTTTTGTTAAGAGCAGCAGTTCTTAACTCATTCATATATGACGTTCTTGAAGAATCACAAAGAAAAGCCAAGGCAGAAATCTACATGCTCCCTTCTGAAGGCTGGTAGGGCAGATTTGGGAACTAGGAATGTGTAATTGCCCAGAGTCTTTAACCCTGCCCTGGGCATTAGTTCTTGGCTGCTGTCAGAGGTAGGATGCTGGGTTGCCACAATTTTACCCATTTGCTTCTGTGTTCTCTGTTTCATAAGCAGCAGGCAGGAGACTTGGAAACTCTTTATGATCAAGCAAATGACAGTGGAAATTAAAAGGAAAAGGATAAGATTTTAACTCACCAAGGTACAAAATGAAAATAGATTAGATTATGCAAATTTATTTTCTTCTTTTTCCCACATGATACTGCAAGTGGTCCTTCAGAAGATATAGCAGTGATCTGTTAGGATTAGGCCTGCAGCAGATAAAATTTAAAAAATCAAAGCATCATCAGAAGCATGAACACTGAAAGCTAGTTGAGGATGAGCAGTGTGAATGTTACTGGATCTATAAAAAAATTGCAAATGGTAAAACCGCAACATAAATACCTTTGTTCAAAGGTTAATTCAATCTGAAAACAGTATTGCATCTTTTGTGTAATATCAGCTTTCCATTTGCATTGTTACAAAGTTTTGCAGCCGCCTGACTTTATCAACAGAGTGTTTCAGATTTATCAGTGAATTGAAAGGCTCTCCTCATAAAATGGATGTGGCTACAGATGTGAGCCTAGAGAAAAAAATATATTCTTTTAAAATTTAAATACCTGAAAAGTAAGAAAACAGTAATTTTTTTAGCTCAAATATAATTTTTGACTGAAAGAATGTTTGGAAAAGTGATCAGAAGTGGAATTAGATATGGAAGCTGTAACCTAAAAGTAACAATCTGATTGTGTTACAATATCTGTTATATATTGTTATATATATATAGTTTGTTAGATGTTGTTCACACATTTTCATTCCTTATACCAAGTTTAGGCTAACAACAGCTGGTTTATGCCAACACTATAATTGCTTGATTAGAAAGGCTTTTCCTTCTATCACTTTTCATCAGTTTTTCTTTTCCCTTGAAGCTGATACAGTCGGTAGTATTCAAGATGTTATTCTAAGTAAAATTCTAAAAAAAATAGAAATCATGCTATGTACCTCCTGTAAATAACTTGGTGGGCTTATTTCCCCTCAAAATTACTAATAAGAAAAAGATTCAATGGTTGGAGTCTGAAAGGACAGGTTTTGTAACATCCATTTTCTTTTATGTGTACCCTTCACACCTACTGTTGCAAAACAGGCATTCTTCACTGTAAGTGTTGTTTGTTGATGCTTAAAGGTTCAATGAATAATTCAGCCCCTTTACCCTTCTTGCTTTGCTGCACACCTATTGAGCTCCCAGAGCAGAGTTGTATCAATAAATTCTGACTTACTTTACAGTTCCAATTTCATGCCTGGCCTTTCCTAAGATGTATGCAAGCAAAAATAAACAACTGAAAGAAAGAAAATACCTGTACAAATCGTTTTATGAAATCTCATGTGCGTGCAATAAGCCCATCCCATCCCTCCTAAACTGAAATGGTTTGTTAAAATGAGTTTGCAATCCCTTGATCAGGCAAACACTGCTGTGTTACAACTCTGTCCACCAATGTGAGGGTGAGAGTTCAAAAACACAATGTAGTTGCAGAGCACTGTAGGTGCAATCTTTAAAGGCCATGAGCACATCACTGTGTATGTGCATAAATAAAGGATATAACATGGTGGGAAATGGGACCCCTGAGTCCTGCATTTTGGAAGCTTTATGTCTGCATGGGTGCACTTCATGGTAATTGCAGGTCGGTAGATCCTGTGCTTCTAACTTTTCCATTGTGACAAAATACGAAAAACTCACCCTACCCTAGCTTTAATTGCCAACAGTTTTTTCAATTTGATCATTCGCATATTCTTTAATTCACTAATTATGTGCTGAAGGGTCAGCAGGGGTAACAGTGGTTTTCAACCTTCATTACAGTGGTATTATCAGTATTGGAAAAGTGAGGACTTCTTCAATAAGCATAATGTGAAAAGTGATTCATTCCTCAGTGTAGTCAAGATAATCATAACCTGTCTCACAATAGAAGGCAGAGGTTTCTCCTCAGATGCCAGAAACATTTGGGAACCTGAGTATCCTTGCAATCAGTGGGATTTAGGCATCCATTATGACCCCACATTTAGTTCTTCTAAAGAGGTGTATGATAGGATTAGCCACAATCATTTGAAACAAATCCAAATGGAAGGTTTTGCTGCCCTCAGCAAATAATAAAAGGTGTTTATCATCATACTACTTAACCTTGCCTTAGTTATGAGGGTTTATTAAGAGTTAATGGCTGCAATGATTAAATAAAATAGAAATGTACTCCTATGCTGGAAGACATTATTTAAAAACTTATTTCTTGAGAGCTTCCTTCCTATGCATTTGTTTCAGTGGAGTAATCATCTGGACTCTTCTGAAAATCTGTTGGCATTTAACTTAGAATTTCTGCTTTTGCTCAGTCACCAGCTTGTGAGACAAATATCTTAGAGTTGGAATTGTTCAGGGGAAAAAGAGAATGTCCCTTTCAAAAGTGCTGATTGTGGAAAATAAATGGTGACAATAATTGAAGAGAAAATATGATAAAAGTACTCAAAGTATAACTTAAAGTAATATTTTTGTCTGTGATGGAGCAAAGGGATTTGATTCTCCTAAAGAAACAAAACCTCTGGCTGCAGATGAGCTGTCCATAATATCTGCAGATTTGTGAGAAGTTCTGTTTTTGCATGAGAAGATCTTGGCTGCTAAATTATTTGCTAGACCTCAAGGCATATTTAAATATAATTTTGTTTCTCCTCTTCCGCCTGAAAAAAATATTGTTGACAAAAGTTGCTCAGAAAAATCTTTTCTGAGGAACAGTTATAATTTAAACACTAGCAGTGCAACTTCTCCCAGTATGCCCTAAGGGACAAGTCTTTAGGAGTTTCCTAAATGGAAAGACTCACGCGGTGTAAGATAAAGTGAGAAGCTCATTTATTTAGTGTATTTTTTCACAAAGTTTAGATGTGCTCATTTGGGAGTTAATATTTCTGAAAATGATGGAATGCTTTGGTTTGCCAGTTGTTACTTTCAGTGAGATCTTCATTTGACAGCAGTGTCTCTACTGTATATTACAATGGATAATTGAATTGTTATTTAGGTTTTTAAAAATATGGCATACATGAAAAATAGATGGTTCTATGAGGAATCACATAAACACTTTAAAAGTTTTAATTGTTGCTCAGATACTTCAGGCTAAAAATGAGAACAGCTGTACTCTCATCTTCTATTTTTTTTCCCCAGACTCTTAGTATCATTGTCTAAATATTATCTATTATTAAACTTGCTTGCTGCTTGTCTTAGTAATGTACTCATTTGTAGATGGCAATGCTGAGATATTAGTCCTCTAGAGCTCTCCAAAGGGGAAAAAATGTTCCAGATAATGTTCCAAATTTTTTTTAAGTCCTCTCATTTCCTGGGTATACCTAGCACATACTGTCAGGTTGGCATATTAGTATTCTTTTTTTCAAAGAGTATTTTGCTGAAAAGTGCCTATACATCACTCACATTACCTAATTATATTCTGCTGTTCATATCTCATCAAGCATGCAAGTTGTTGGGACAGCAGTTCCAAGTTATAGCAGATGGAAGTCACTATTTTTATAACTATAAATAGTTAATTTACTGTCATTCTTTATTCCTCCAGAGGTAGAGGGGGAAAAAAAAGGAAGTCAGTTGGTAGAGTAATAAAAAGACATTTGCAAGGTTTTTACGCTGGCTTTTACTACTGGCTTTGTGTGACTGATCTTTTTAGATGTTTTTTGTTTGTTTGTTTCATGACAGCAGTGGAAGCATAACGCAATTTCTGTGATGAGTTGTTTAAAGTTATTATCCTCCAAATAGTACTATCTTTTTGGGAATGATACTACCACAGTAATCACCTGGCCTCTCACAGTTTATGTCATGTTACTGACCTAAGTGCCCATCCTGCCTGTGGGTCAGTGGGAAACACGTGCCTGCAATGAAAAATGCAAACATATGGATGTGGCAACAGTCAAAAAAGATTCACTGCAATGAGTGCATGAATTCCATTTGTGTTCATGTCTTTAACCTTCTCTGAGTTTTTTTCTCTCCTAAGAGAGAAATACATGTCTTAAGTATAATTTTCAGCAGAGCTATACTCCTGCTGACTACAAAACACTGCTGTGGGGAGACGTGGCATCCCTGCAGTGATGCCTTTTCCTGGTCTTAAAATTAAGAGAGCTGAACACAGTTAAGAGGGGGAAAAGGGTTTTACCTCAGTATTTATTTAAGGATCCTTAAGTGAGCTGAAATGCACATCGAAATGCACCCTGATGTCCCCACTGAAGAAAACGGCCACGCACGATGTGATGTGTATACAATTACAGGCCTTGCAAAAATCAGCATATCTATCAAAGATTCCCCAATGAGGGACTCGGGTGAGACCCCCCCCTCTGAGGAACCTTCCCCCTGGATGGGCCTATCTTTGTTTACAGAATGTGTTCTGGAGAGGCCCTTGGTGTCTGGGGTTTCCAGAATGTTTGGTCTCTTGGCTTAACGGGATACTGGGTCTAAAGGAAGTTATCAAACTTAAAGAATTATAACTTTGTGGGCTAAAAGCACTAAGAATACATGAAAGCTATATAAGAGAGTATAAAAAGGAGTATAAAAGAAAAAGCAAAAAATCATCATGGCATCAGCAGCAGTGAGCACACACCCACAGATTACCAAATGTATTGTTGCACCCTCTGCACTGTCATCCAAAGGTGTAGTAGCCAGGAAGCCTGATCACTGTTGAAAGCAAGAATTGCTCTTTGTATGTTTTCATTCGTTTTTCATATGCAAGTGAATCTTGATTGTATTTTCTCCCTAATTTAAGAATCCAAAATAGTTTCTCAGCTATAGGAAGAAGGCAGTGACCAGTACATACTATTTTTTTTTTTTTTAGAAATAGAAGTATTGCAATTACTTTTCTTTTTCATAGCTTTTCAGAATTTGTTGGTTCTCTTAGTTACAGGAGGGGATGCCTCTAGCCTGAACAAGTGGTCATTCAGGTATTCTGCTTTGCTTTCATGATTTTCATGCAAAGATAGTTGGAAGGATTATGTTTAGACTCAATCAAAGAGTTCAAGTTTTGGTCCTCATTTCCTGCTCTGGGATGCAGGATACCTGGTACCTGCTCCTGCTGGGCCAGGTTCTGATACCTTTCATCACATTATGTGAAGGATTTCACTCCTGACATCAGTCAGGTGTACAGATTTGATCCTTGGTGTGTGTATGAGTTTCCTGATAGCATCTGTCTGTAACAAGCTGGGATTTGCACACCCCTACAGATTTTTCTGTATCTTTCCTTCTAGAAAGACTTGTTTAATATGAAGCAAGGCACAAATAAATGGTGTAATGGCAGAGTCCTACTTGACTCCTGTACTCTGAGCAAAAGATTCCTTATTAATTTATCGGACTCATATTCTCCATCCCACTCACAAGCTGCTCGCTTGTTGCAGTAAGTCATTGAATAAGTCCAAAATTTATTGCATCTGTTTTCCTGTGTAAACTATGCAAGTCTAAAGACAATCTTCTATGTCAAAAAAATTCTGATGGGTACTCACAAATTTGCTGCTGATTCAGTAAGAGGTGCTTTGCTGTCTCTGTTGATGCCTTTATTTAACTAAGTACAGTAAAATCTGTGGCCAACTACTGCAGCAATAGAAGTTACAATGACGAAAAACTCTTGCGATATGTTGAACTCTACATGTAGGAGAACCTAAGCATATAAAATCAGACAAGATTGTTTTTCTTGCCTTCTCACAACTACCAATTTTAATTTCGGCGATTAAAGCACTTGTGATATTTAGGTTCTTGGGTTAACAATGAACAGAGTAATTTAAGCTGCACTAAAGGGCAGATTTTAAAGGTTAACATCTTCTGCATGCAGTTTTGATGAAAGCTTTGATGAAGATACAGTATTCAAAGAAATGAATGTTTATTAATTAGGAAGATTCATTGGCAGGTGTAATGGGATTTAAAAAAAAAAAAAAAGTCAGGGAGAATTTTTTTCTTGCTTTTTCTTATCTGTTGCAATTTGTACTAAATCTGATGATGAATAATGGAGGTCAGATTTCCAAATTTCAGCATTGACCTAAATCAGCTCCTACTGAAATCACTAAATTCTAACCATGTTTTAAGACAAAGGTGGCTCTTCTCAGTCTTGTATGTATAGTTTGGGGTGGTGGGGGGTGGTGTGTCAATGAATGAACTGAGTGATCTTCGTTAGTTTTTTTAGTGCCTCAAATTAATTTAAGCCACTGAAAAATATTCAGAATATAATTTTAAAGAGACAAAAGACAAATTCCAGTTAGAAACAAGGGTGCATTCTTAGCAGCATTTTAGGATAAATCCTCCTATGTTAACAGCTTTAAAGCAGTAAGAGTTGATTGTTTGCAACTGCATTAATTGTCAGAGATCATCACTTATGATGGAAACATTTCACTTACAATAAAATACAGGTAATGCTGTAAAAGTAAGTGTTGCAGATATTAAAGCCCACTTACCTAAGAGGCAAATATTTGTGTGTTTCACTGTCTTCCCTCCAAGTTGCACAGTATGACCTAATTTCCTTCTAGAAAAATTGTATGCATTCGAAATAATTAATATTCTCTGTTGAGACCTCTACTAAGGTAGTGTACTAGAAGAAACAAAATTATTTATTTCCCCCCTCATGCCTACCCTGATCTCTAACTGCAAATAGCAGCTGACTCAACTTTTGTTTTTCCAAGTGATAGTGATCTACACTGCTATCAACTCCTAAGGGAAATTCATTGTAACAGGTCACTGAAGTGCACTAGATAAACTCTTTTGTGTCTTCTGACACTTACTGTTTTGGTTTTCTGACAGGGTTTTTGAAGGATGCCATGGAAGTTTGGTATAGTTGCTGTTCATTTCTTTGAGATTAGGATATGTTGATCACTAGGCTGCTTTGAAAATCTAGCCTTTAGAAAGGATTTTAAAAAGCAATTAAGTGACCTGGAAGCAGTACTTCTCTTATAATTCATGGACAACAGAATATGAGTGAAGGGAAAAAAAAGGGAAAAAAAAGAGATAAGCTTTTAGGCATGTGAGTGACTTTGAAAATTCCCCTTCATTTAGGATCAAGGATTAGACTGATCTGATAGTTCTGGTTCTGGGTTCCTTCTCCTGTCTTTGAGTTGCCTTGAACTGTTCAAGCAGATCCTGGGGATTTCTACTGCTCTTTGTTGCTTATGAATGTACACTAGTTAAGACAGAATGGAATGACTAATTCTTCATTAAGTTTAATATTTTGAATTATATCTTTATTTACAGTGCATAATATCTTTCTTGAAAATAATCCTAATAAATTCAGTAGAAATCTAACTCCACTAAGAATTTCTGATTTGAGTCTGATACAAGACTATAGCAGCTTTGCACATGGTAGAAGAATTCAAGAGCTGTTCAACCCAAGGTGTCAAATTAGGAAATGGCATTTGTTTGCCTAGTTCTCCACAGTTCTCAAGATTAGGCTGTTAGGATCCAAGCTTGCACACACAATATTTATTTTTCTTTCTGTTTTATATTAGAAGAAGGATGTCTGCCTTTCTTTCATTTCAGATTATGTATGATGATTCTACATTGTGACTTCCAAAAAGATTCCCATCGTGTGTACATCCAGCCTGGCAGTCTCCTCTTGGGTTGAGCAGGCTTTTTCATTCACGTGCCAAATTCGCTGAGCTCTCAAGCTCATGGGTTGTTTTTGAAACATGGAAATAGGTAAAAATACAGCAGCAGTCAGTATTCAAAAGAGAAGGTATTTGGGTGTTGGGTGTGTTTATGCATTTTACTGGAGCATCTCTAGTTCAAACTTTGTGAATGTGAAGCTGCAGCTGGAGGGTTGAACTGCAAGTCTTAACATGGCTGGGCAAAAAATATCTCCATATTCATGACACGGCAGAAAACTGTGCCACCTTATTAAAAAAAATTGAGCTGAAAACTGAAGGCACATGACGTTTTCAGAAGAAACCACTTTATTTCAGTCCTCTAAGAAAAACTCAAAGGAAATAGTTTTCTTTTTAAAAAGATAAGCCTGTCTTCCTGTAAAAAAAGCTTCCAAAATACTCATCTTCATTTTTATGTCTCCATTCCCATTGACAGTGCCTTAAGATACTCACTTAATTTTGTCTTTTTTCCCCCTTCTTAAAGGCAGAGTAATGAGATTTAATTGCATCAAAGTATTGTGAAGAATCAGAAAACAGCTGAAATGAAGGATCTTAAAAAGTAGTAAATAGTATAACTTCGTTTTAAATGTCTTCATGAAGTGAAAAGCTGAAGTTTCAAAATGACAAATTAATTGGGTTTGGTTTTTTTTTTGACGGCATTGGCTCAGGTAAGGCATGTACCAAAGAAAGTAGTGTGGGAATGGTGTGGAAATAGAGAAAATAATTCAAATAATAAGGCACATGAGCTGAGTGAATGCATAGAGGGCAAAATTAATGAATGCCTTCCGGTGGCACAGCCTGAAACTGTGTCATGGCATTGGGCTGTATTAATGTAAATGGTATGACAGCATGATTCTAGCAGTTGTAGTTCTGCTAATTGTTTGTGTTCATGGCTTAATGATGCTTGAAAGAAATGGTGCATTTCTTAGTAAAATACATCTCACTGGCACTTAAGCCAGCATTATGTTCAGCACTGAACCAAGTGACTGTGAGCTGTGTGTAGCTTCTTTACAAGTGTTTGAAGCAGTGGTAACCTTTGTGATTCCCTGAGGGAAAGGGAGTGTTATTCTCTTGATTTAAAATGTATTACAACTGTTCACATGCTAAGCAACATATGCATTAGAGAGATTGCTTTAGGCTTGCAGGAAAATTTGCATCTCTTCCATTATATTTCCAAGTGCTTTTCTGAGTATACCTGTGCATTTTGTCCTTCTTGCAGGACTTCTTGTTCTCATCTAACTGGGCTTGGCTTAATGGGAAGGAGAAAGCTTTAAAGATGAAATTTGCTAATGTAGATAAGGAGTTCTGTTTCAAATGTCCTTTTAAAAAAAGAATATAAACATCCACCAGCAGCACAAACATAATTACCTTATATAGGAACACAGGACAGAAAAATTGGTGTATCCGTAATTGAATGTAGTGCCATGGAAAAGGCTGGTGATACCCACAAAGTCCCAACCCCACACACAGGACAGGGGCAGCTGTCTCTGGCAGTCTTGAACCTGTTGTAAAAGACTCGAGGCAGAACCTTTAACATGCCGCTAGGTGAGAGGACAGCAATGCTGCTGATGTCCCAGGTCTCTGCAGCATCGGTGTCAGCATTAAGTAAAACTCCCTTATATAACCCCACAAAGCCCCAGTGATGTCAGTGACCTAATGGGAGCAAAGGAGTCTCTGCTGTGCCCAAAACTGGCCATTGGTTTGCTTAAGTGTGAGAGCTGATACACAGCAAGTACTCACAAATGTTGGTACCCCTCACTCATTCTAGTTTACCTTGCATTACATCCTATTTGCAATTGTAGCAGTGGCACAGTTGCAGCCTTATCAGCACATACAATACAACAGAAGTTATCTCCCTGATTTTCCAACACCCAGATATTGTGTGCAGACCAAGAGATGAAGAACACTTTTTTCCCTCCAATTGTTTTTGGGGATTTGTTTTTTGGTAGATTTTTTTTTGGTAGATTTTTAAGTTGGAGGTGGTGTTTGTTGTGGGTATGCACTGACAGACTTTTGAAATCTTTTCCCACTTAATACTCATGAAAAAGGAACCAAGGACTAGTTTCTTAAGATCTAAATCCTCACATAGAAGGATTTCAGGACAGGGATTGTTGCTGATACTGGCTCACCTTGTCTTGCGTAGAATTTTTAGCTGTATGTGTGGTTTTGACAGTCATTTTGAAGGGTGAGAAATGGCTCCATATTTGCATTTTTAACATTCATTATGGAGAAGCTAGAAGCCTGTGGTTTTCAATTGCCTTTCTAACAGTGGTCAGATGATGAAGACAATCTGTTTAACAAACTGGCATATAAGATAGCTCTCTCCGTATGTCACACATTTGCCATTCCATCTGCTGGGTAATAAAGCCAGCAAAAACCCAGCCTGACCAGCCCCTTAGGTGATCTTCTTATTGTCTTCCACAAAACACCAGAAAAACTGACAAACTCATTTCAGCTTTAAGGTATTTTATTTCATTTAGTGCTTCCTGTTGTTCTTGATACTAAATAATGTAGTAAACACATAATAAGTATCAATCAAGAATTTGAAGTAAGCAGTAGTTTCTACTCTTTGTCCTTAAACGAGATATGGGGGGTTGTGAGAATATGGTGCTCCTCACCAATGATTTATAATAAGAACAATAGGTTAGTGCTTTTTGGTTTCTTAGGTCAATTAATGTTAGTGAAGAAGAGTCAGACTTAGAATATTGGAAGAGGATGACCATGTTAGGTTGTAGCATACGCAGTAACAGGGCCGGACAAATGGGAAGTTGTCTGTGTGGTTGAACAAAGTGCAGAAAAATACAAAGAGAAATTAAGCAAAACACCAGTTTGCCAAAGCACATTTTTAATATGTACTTTGCATGTAATGGAAAATGGAAAACTTCTTCAAGAATTGATTGGAATGTATTTTTCTACCTAAACAAACAAAAAAAACCAACATCTAGTTGATAAGCTGCTGTAAAATTGTCATTTAATGCTGGAGTGTTTCAGAACTTCTTTGATATATGGTTCAGCTGTGCTTTTACAGTCTTCCACTAAATGTAGTGTTGCTGATTGCCAGATGATATTAAGGATTCCTGACAACAGTCAAAATTGGGTTCATTGTACTGTTTATAGTGAATTTGATCATCTTTGTATGCAGCATTCATCTCACAGTTATTAAAGGAAAAAACTTGCAAAAACTTAGTGGTGACTAGGACTTCTAGTAAAGATGCCTTCTACCCCCTGTAGCAGGTAAAAAGATCTCAACCAGGTGTTTTAGCTATAGTCCAGCTACAAAGCTGGACAAGCACAGCAATAAAGTGAAAGTTCGGGTTACAGCATTATTAGGAAGTAAATACTTTCAGAATACACCATGGAAAATTGAGCTTTAAAGAAAAGTGTTTTAGTTAGGCAGAAGTCTGCCAGAAAATCCCTTCAATTTTTGAGAATTATTTGGGAAGCTAGAGGAGACAATAGCCAAAGTTGATGATTTATTAGGTGTTTGACTATAAGATGTTCCCAAGTCAAAGATGTGATCACTAGCTGTAAAATGATTACTTACATCCTTAATGGAGCTGATCTTCTCTAACATTTTAGTTTTATGATGTGATTAGAAGGGTGTGTACAAGCACAACACAGACTTGCTTTGAACTTCCTCACTTAGCTCTTGCGGAAGTCCTCAATTTGCGTGCATGAGATTGTGCATCGTTGAAGTCCATCTGATGTGGCCAAAGCTCTCATCTCAAGTGCTAAGCAGACAGGTACTGAGAAGTCCTTGGTGGATGCACTGTCCTTTGGAGGGACGTCTGTGTGTGGCATTGCTACTCTGATCTAATGTCAGAAGTCCACGTACACATTGGAAAAGTTCCCTTTTCTGCTCGGTGAAGCTCCTCATTCTGCAGACATGGAGTGGGACAACCATTCATTCTCAGTTCACAGCTCCATAAAAAGATGCTGTTTCTCTAGCCCAACTTTTTTTTTTTTTTTTAAATGTGGGAATAAATACATTAATTCTTGAGCCAGAATTTATCCTTTGACAGGCACAGTTGTGCAGCATATGTTAGCCACTCAAATCTCAGTGCCATGAAGACCACATAAGAGCTTCAAGAAAAAAAGGCACTGCCAGAAAGTATTGCAATTTCCTTCTGTTGAAGCAAAGGAACTTCCCAGGGCTGCATCCCTGCAATGATACCCTGGAACTGAACTTCAGTTTCTTTGCTGTTTCCAGTTTTTATCAGTGTTTGCAGAAATCTTCAAGTAGTAAGAGCTTCTCTTCTGTCCCTGGCTAAAGTACTTGAAACCTAACTCTTATGAAGCACTGTGGAGAATACAGGGATGGCTTCTGTTTTTTCCAGAAGAGCAGGTGTTGCTGAAGGAGAGTGTAAGTATGGATGGATGCTGCTGTGATGAGAGCATTATAGAAGTACGTATAACACAATGAAGGGCTACACCTGCAGGGAAGACTGGAGTATGTTGTTTAAAACCTGGTGAAAAGGAGAAAGTTCAGCTTTTGATTGCTTCTTTTTTTAAAAAACTCAGCATAAAACTACATGGCAGGCTGTTCTAGCAGTGATTATTATCTATTGATTATATTATACAAAGTATTATATTATGTTATCAGTGATTATATTATCTTGAGTATTACCCCAGAGGAGAGAATTTTCATTTGCTCCCTGCAGATCCCTAAGTGACTGAACTCTTTTAAAGGAGAATACCATAGCACTTTCATAGTCTTCATTAAAAAATAAATAAATAGCAGATTTTTTAAAGATCATTTTAAGGTTTTAGGAGTAAGAAACTGTGAACCAAAGAGTCCACTGTGTATCACAATTCACGTTCCATTTAAGCTGTTTTTAGAAACAAGTTTGATAAATAATATTTTGAGATTGAAGCTTGTATGGGAGAGATTGGCGGTTTAGGATTTGAAAGTTAAATACTACATTGTTCACTCCTTAACAAAATAGAGATTGCATTTTTTAACTTTGCTGTATTTTTTCTTACTCTCAAAGTTGACTTAAAATCTCGTATTTCTGTATGTGTTTTTGTGTGCATGATTGTTGTTTTGTCCAGTACATCTCTGTAGTGATCTGTCTTTTTATGTTGTAAAAGCATGTCCTTGCAGTTACTTCAGAAATTGTTCCAATGCCTTCTCAGTTGCCTTTGTAGCCTAACGTGAACTCTTTTGCTCCTCTGGGAGAAAACCTGGATTGAATTGTTTCCTTGACTGAAGAATTTGAAGTCCCAGTTTCTACCTCCCATCCTAGACATAGAGTTATCATGTATTAAGAGGGCAACTTACTTTCAGCCTTTCCTGTTGATTCTTTTCTGTGTTTTGTTTCAAACATGAATGAAGAAATTAAAAAGAGGATATGTAGGTGGCTGTGAAAATTTGGAGAAAGTAATGCCTGTGTATTAATCCTGATTTCAATACATTTTCAAGCTTTTCATAAAGAAATAGCAACAGGAAAAATGATGGGTCTTATCTCAGAATGTTGTGTAGCCCTGTGGTTACAACCCTTACTCAGATATAGGACTTTACATTCATTCTTTTTAATATAAAGATTCAAATCTGTTTCATCTTGAGCTGGGGATATTTGATACTCTCCATCATCCCCCAAAAGAATGCTTTGTGCTGAACAAAAGAAAGTGTCTGGTAGTTACCTTCTCCTAAAGGGATTCATAGGGTTGTTTTATTTGGCTTTAACTTTAAACCACTTTTTTCCCTTTCTACAAGGTTGAAGGATGAGTATTGTCTCTGATAGGGACCCTCATGACTGCAGTTTCTCAGATAAAAAAGGCTACTATAAAAATAAATACTTTATAGAGTGTTCAAAATTTTCTGTGGTTTGTATGTCTCTTTTCAGCAGTGTATGGCTGAATTTATTGTGTGTTTTGAAATCCTGATGGAAAACTCGAGAAGTTCAGAGTTCCTAACATAGGTTTAATTAGATAGAAAAAGTGAAATCAAAGTGAAGGGTGGCAAGGTTTTGACAGATTCTGTGGTACATTCTGTGGTAATAAATATTTGAAGCATTTCCTCTCAGAAGTTCTTTAGGTTATTAGAGAATGTTTCATTTTCTGAAACCTTAGTATTTCTTTTGCTTATTACAGTTATTTGATATTTGTGCAGCCTTTTTTCTTAGCTAGTGCAAAACAAAGTATTCCATTATGTTGGATCTTCTACTTCCTGGAAGAAGGGGAGCTTGGCTTTGTACATTGATCCATCCATCCACAATGTATTTGCGTACATTTGTAGTGCTCTACTGCAAGTTCAAATGCCTAAAGCTGCACACAGGAATAGATTATATGTACTATAATGCGTACTATAATATAATATATGCATAAGCACCTTTTATGCCAGAAAATGTATTTTTAGCTATTGCAGGGATTCTTTTGTCATTTCCATCTCTTCACCAGTGGCTCAAAATTGATCCTAGCATTTATGCAAATACCATATTCAGTACTTTCTCTGCGATCATAACTTGTGACCTTAGGCTTTAATCTTCATATGCAGTCCTCGCATGCTTAGTGTTCACATTATTCATGTCTACCGTCGTTGCAAAGTCATCCAAATTGTATTTATGGAATTTATATGTGCCATGGTGTACTGACAGTTTTATGGGGGAAATTAATCAGAGCATCTAGAGATAAGTTTGTTACTTGCCACTTTCTTCTCATCTCTCTGCCTCATTATAATTAATCAGCTTTTTTTTTCTTTTTTATAGCAGGCTGACATAATTTTAATGATGTTTCTTCTGTGCAATCTTTAATTATATTTTATAATCTATGTTACATTATGCTTTCTCCTTCCTTGTGCTAACAGGGTGATAATCTGTAAAATGATGCTTGTCTTCAGGCTTGTGCAGACAAGGAGTGATGAACAATATAGACACAAGCTGTTTTTCTCTTAAAAGGAATGTCAGCCATCAGTGTAGTTTTACTTGCTCTCAAGCTGATGATATTCTTGATAAAATGGAATTCTTCTTTTCAAGTAACATGGCCAGAAGTGAAAGGGAAATAGTATACAAAGGGTTATTATATTTAATTATTGCAACTGTGCCACACGAAGTAGAAGACACCAGTGTGATCCTGATTTGTCATACCGCATGTTTTCAGCAGTAGTATTTGAGCGCTGACGTTGCTCTGAACATTAAATGTTTTCCAGCGTGATGACATGAGAAGGCATCTCAGCTGATTCAGTGTTAAAATGGATTCACAAAAGCCACTGATGTAGGTTCACTGCTGAACATAGTGGGCATCGATTTATAGTGTAATTCTAGACAGCTTGAGTGTATTTAGTTGAAGCTCACAGGTATGAATGACATTTTTAAATGAGTATAAGATCAGATTTTGCTAAATTGATAGTCTTTAGGAGTATTCACAGGAATTTGGGGTTAATATCCATTTTCAATATTACCTGGTTTTGGAAAGCAAGATTTTGGGGTCAATATACAGCAGCATCAATACTTAACAATCTGTGGTAGCTCAGATAGGTTGGACACTGTGATTTACAAGGCAAAGTTAAATCTCTGTTACCTAATGCCCATCTGAAGATCAGGTCCAGGTGCAGAATGCCTATTATTTGCTAAATGAGAAGTCGACTGCACTTAAGGGAGGGTCAACTTCTTTTGACCTTCTAAAGGAATACAGCTCAAATGGAAATCCAGCTCGAGCCAAAAGTAGCTACTTAATGTGAAAGTGCTGCTGGATTTCATTTCTTTTCAGAAAACAGGCACTTTGTGAGCATTTCATCTAAGTTCTGCAGTGTCTTTTGCCTTGAGGGATATGCAGAGAGGTGTCAAATCAGGCCACTTCTACCTATTTGTCTATTTAAAATCAGCACGTTTGTGTTCACTGAGGTTGTGAGAGCAAAAATATGTCAAACTTCACATACAGGTTTTAAAATAAAGGTGGAGCAATAATCCAGAGAAATGAAGTTTAGTTTTCTATTCATAAATGCAGAGTTATATTTTTATAACTCTGCACTGAGATTTCTGTAAGGTAATCTCATTACATAGCCTGGCATTTAAAATTCGTGTCTTAGGCTAACGTAAATGAAGAGAAACAAAAGTGATTACCTCTGTACCACAAAAAGCAGATGCAGAATTTCTGATAAATGACTCGGCCTCAGATTTTTAATGAGTGATGAAAGTAGGAAGGTTTTTGTCATAGCTGGCTATACCCATTTTTTAACTTGCTTTCCTCTCACCTGATGTTTGAGTGCTCTTACCCTCCCCTTTCTTTGCCCCTTTCCCCTTTATTTCTTTATCACATATAGCTGGCTTCAGTTCACCCTTTGCTGTTTATTTCCACTCACTCCTCTTGCCTATACTTTTTACTTTTCCTGCACCTATTATTTGCATTCTTTGCAAGGAAGAAGTGGTGCTTTCTATATGCCTGGAATATCAAATCAAGAAAACTTCACTTTCCATTCCATACTTGATGAATAAGATGAAATTTTCTGCAGAATAAAACTTCTACATATTTTAATATAAAACAAAAATGTTTAAAAATTGTGGGTTTTATCTTTTCAGCAAAAATGTTTAAAAAGTATGTTTTTTCACATTTATATTATTATAAAATCAACATAGTGTTATACTTAAATACCCTTTTTTGAAACTGTAAAGATACCTGAATGATGATTTAAATTATTGGATCTCAGGGCAACATCACTTCTTTAACTGTATTATCTAATGATTTACTCTGTTCTTAGAATTGATCTTACTTTCCTACAACAATCAGCAAGAGCTGGTTGCAGTTTTCAGTCTTTCCTTAAACTCTTACAGAATATTAAAGGATAGCGAGTGAAAATCACAAACCTTCTGCAGCTGACATTTTCTCTTGGTTTTCTTCTTTTGCTGCTTTATACAGTTGTTTTCCTCTCCTGTCTATAAAGCACTGAAAATTTTGCTGTGCTTAAAATGAAGCTGAATTACAGTGTGATTTAAAACCTGTGGACAAGATTAAAAAATAGACTGGAGAGTCTCAATAGCCCTTGGCTGTGCGTTTCTGTAAGATAGAACACAGCTTTAATCGCCATGTTCTTAACCATGATATGGATCAGTGGGAGGGGAGCAGCTCAAATTGTGGTTTAGGAATAGTGGCTAGGTAACTACTGATACTTGTTCCAATTAAAGGTACCTTGAATATATTAAAGTAAGCTACGCTCAGCATAGTGTTCCAGTTGAGCACTCCATAGTAATTCCATAGGAATGGTCACGTTCTCTGTAATACTTGTGTCAGTTGGAATAATTATCAGAGTGCAAAAGTTGGAGGGGTATGAGTGTGTGGTCGTTTGCTGGCTCATAACTGGCGGAAATTGAATAATCTCATTTGTGGTACCTCTTAGGTTTTCTTTTGAAGAGGACTTTTATTGTTTCTCCATAAACCTCTTTGTCATGGATGCAGTGACACACTTTACTCTTAAGAGAGAAGTAGCAATATGTTTATTGATATAAAACAGTGATTAAACATGGTTTTATAGTAGTTATGGCTGTGGTTTAACAAGGTTAGATAGCAAGGTACACATTATTTACTTCATGGAGGACAAGGTTACACAAAACTGCCAGGGAGACCCTCCTGTTGAGTCATGGGGTTCAGAAAGGACTCCCTTGCATTCTTAATTCTTCTCTGGAGAGAATTTAGGTGTGTCTGGATCCAGATTTGGTCAGTGGTTTGTGTCTAAAATGGTTTGTGTGTGCACAGTCAATCCTTCATCTCACTTAGCTAAGGTTTTAAAGTCTCAGCAAACTTATTCCCAATTCACTTACCAAGTACCTGGCACAATAAGGACTCTCTCAGCCTCAAGGACCAACCTTGAGGGGTGTCTCTGTCCACTGTCATGCAGGAGAGTCCAGCAGGCTGTGGGCTGCCCACTATTTATGGAGTGAAATGACTGAAATATATTTGCAGTTGTATTTTGATTGGTACATTGTCAGCTGGCCCTTAGCTGTTGAGAAAGACTTACAGCCCTCAGCTTAAGCCAGATGTGACCATCCTGACTGCCACAGGTGGCTATTGCTAAAGCACAATGGGGTGGGGGGACACATGGCCACACTCTTTTCTTACTGTAGTTATAATTTTCACTTCTCTGCACACTTCCTTGTGAGACCTATCACCTGCATATTAGGATAGTTAAGAAGAGACTTTCAGTTCACCTCTTAACCATGCCTTGCTGATGAAGATACTTCATCCCCTTCTTGAAAGTATTTCCTCTGTTCCATTGTACTTGCAAAATATTCATGGCCCTGGATACTCATATGTAAGGAATAAAAACCCAAGGCCAAGACTGTGGCACAGGTAAGTTCACCTTTTATCTTCCTCCATTTTTAATAATTAATTCTTGCTAAGACTTTTTCTTTTGTCTGTAAGTGGGCTTTAATTCATTTTAATAATTCTTTTCTCCTATGGCACTCTGACACAAGCAATCAAACCTCACTGCAGGCATGAATCTTACACCACGAGACTGTTTCTCGCTTCAGACAAATCATATCCATTACTTCACAATTTTGCTGCCCAGTTCAGTGGTGTGCTTGGAGGATCTCAGGCATGTCTCACAGGTGCAATCCTGTTTTCATGGATGTGGGCTGGCTGACTCTTCACTGCATATAATCTTTCTCTGTTATTAATGTGTCCTCACAGCTGAAGACAGAACCATTTCTTCATCTTGTTGGTTTTTTTACCTATGGGGATATCTGCACATATTGGATATCTCCTGGAGTTTGTTCAGGATGGTGTGTAGAACAAATCCACTTGTCAAAGGTTTACCTCTTTTCCTCATTAATTTCTGGGCCTGTGACCTTCTAATTGTTTCAGTGCATCTTTCAGGTCTTGGTTACCAGCACAATGAACTCTCTAATTGATTCTAGGATATTAAATATTTAGTCCATGCCTAAAGTCATGCCTCCATTATCAAGCGTTCTTTTACCTTGTGGTAATGAAAACAGTAAGTAAAGCACTTCTCCATCAGAAAGGTACCTCTCTCAGGGGATCACGTTCAGCTTTCACTGTTTAAAAAATTGGCAGAGACTTCAACCTCTCAGCAATTTGATTTCATCTGTCACCACGATGTCGCTCTTGTTCCTTAATGGTCTTACTCTCTCTTCATCATGCTGCTCATATCCTGAATTTTTAAAGACTTGCTAGCAATTCATCTTTATTTTCTGTGCTATTTTTATTTCACTGACTGCTTTTATATCTGCTCATCCATGCTGAGATTCTAATTTAATTACTGTTTGTATGTCTTTCACTCAGCCTCCTTCACTAATATTCATACATTCCAGTAAGGTATTTTCTTAGTCCTTTTGTCAATCTGCCTTTCCAGGCAAATGTCACAGAGCTGTGGCGTTGCAGCAATGTATTATTTACTTTCTAACTCCTCTAGTCAGTGTCAATACTATCTTGTATGTTCAGTTAATCTTTCTGAATTCCTCTCTTTTCATTTATTCTTACTTTTGTGCCTCGGTCTGTTTGCTTCCACATGGCTTTAGCTATACCAAGCCTTGGCAGTATATGTCTTCTTCCTGACCTAACTACTTCTTTAATAAAATTTGTGTTGCTGAGATTCCTCTCTGCCTTAAAACACACAGTCATTTTCGTTCTATTCCCTCGAAATTTGATGTACATGTTGAATTTAACCACTTTCCAGATACTCTAGCTTATTGTGCCCACTGGTCTTATTACTTCAAATAGGTGCAATCTAGGCTCTACGTCTCTGGTTAATTCAAATTTTTCACTGCTATCATTTCAACCTTTTAAAATGCTATTTTTTAATCATTTCATAGGCCAGTTGTTCATTCTTCTGAGAATAGGGGCAACAGTATATCCCTATAACTAACTCACCATCTGAAGCATTTTCAGCCACCATCCATACTAGTTCTTTTCTGTCCACGTTTCTCTCCTGGTCATTTCTTGAGGAATTCTAAGTCCTCCTTGATAAATCAGACTCTGTCCTTTTCTTTGTCATTTGCAATGTAGCATAGTTCCGTATTCTCATTTTCTGGAATATAATACTGAATATCTTCCAGATGGTTTTTGTCATATTTTGGTAAAGAGAACTTGCAGTTTTTAACTGGGAAGTCAAAAGGGGTGGGAATTCAAGTATCAGCTGTTCTTCAGAAGACCTTGATCAATGGTGATGAGTGGAATGAGTGGAAACACAGATCATCTTGCGTTCTATGGTATACCAGAGTAACTCTCAAGTCATTGTCCGACAGCTTATTTTTACATAGAAAATATAATGTAGAGCAGAGCCACCCATTCAGATGTTTCCCTCTGTGATGCTCATTTAGGACGACTTCCAGGCACCTCAGTGTTGGGACTTCATTGAACCTTCAGCTGTCCCGGGTACGTCGCCTCCCAACTCCCTGTGCACCCCCAGCCCACTCACTGGTGAGGTGGTGTGAGGAGCAGAAAAGGCCTGGATGCTGTGCGAGCTCTGCTCAGCAAGAGCTGAAACATCCCCCTGAGTCTTATCAGCACTGCTTTGGTCACAAATCCAAAACACAGCACGATGCAAGCTACTGTGAAGAAGTTAAGCTCTATCCTAGCCAAAACCAGTAGAACTGGGGTAAATATTTGTAGTGCTTTAATAGGGTCCTGGCTCCAGAGCTGTGGCCCACCCATTAAGAACAAATTGCATGCTATGGTGTCCAAAGGCTTTGCACTAAGGGACAATGGAAATAAAAGAGACGAGTTGAGCACGTAGATTTCTGGAGCTCAGAGACAAGCATCTTCTGTAGCAAAGCTGTAGCATATGATGCTTCCATTAAAGAATAAATTTAATTATATACTGTCAAGTTTGAAAACTTTTGATTGATTTACTTATAAAGCATAATTTTAAGTAGAATTAACACTTGATATTTAATGCGTATTAACACTTCTTCTAAGTATGGTTGCACCAGCAGGCAGGATGTGAAGCCCTATGAGGAATATATGTGCTTGACAAGACTCAGAATGGGCTTTTTGTTAGTATGGCTGTATTTCATAAATGTTTCATGCTGACCCAAGGATATGCTTGTGTACAAACAGAATGCGAACACTTCTGTCTAAATAGGTTTCCTTGTGATTTTATAATTGCCTTTTCTTTCGTGTAACTCAGACGGGAGGTTTAAAGAACCAAACGTGCATGTTTGGGGGGTGGTTTTTTATGGGTTTTTTTATTAATTATGTTTACACATTTGCTACATTCTGTCTATTCCTCTGCAACCACACGCAGTGCTTGGTGCTTGGCTTGTACCACATGTACCTGTGTTCATTTCCCTGCTGTTAGTGCTTAAGATGATGTGTGTGTTTAGCACTAAGCTAATCAGGATCTACCCTTAGTTCGGTGGCAGCAAGGCTGTAAGGGGTGTAACTCTTGGAAACAGTGATTGAATGTATTTTTAGAGTCAAAACCTGTTTATAATGTTTCCAGTTTGGTGTATCTGCAATGCAGTGTCACCCCTACTCTCTTCTTTTTTTTCACCTCTCTCTTCAAGTTGCAATTTCTCTTCTTTTCTGGGAAGCTAAGTGCAATGTTTTAGTATAGTTGTTTTGATTCATAAAGCTCAGCAAACATGGATATTCTTCATTCAGTTTTTGACAAAAATTGAAAATGGCTCCAGTTTCCATCCAACTGGTGGGACACATTAGTCTTGGGGATAGGAAAAAAACGGGGAATGGTTTTATCATAATGATTCTTAATTTTTTGTATCAAAATTACTCTCTGAGTTGTAAAAACGTAGCCCTCTAATTGTTTGCCTGTTCTGTCCTTCCATGTGAGTGCTGTGGAAGTGGTACGTAGGCTCCTAGGAGGTTTTTTTCATTTTCTTGCAGGGAACATGGACTAAAATAAACTCAGTACTGACGCACACAACTGCTTTTTGCATGAGCAGCATTAAATCTATCCATTGGATAGATTAATCTGAGTCTGAATCAATCTGCCCAACCTCAACATACCTTTTTTTTTTCAGAGGATATTAGGCTAGAAAGAAAAAGCCAGAAAAGTTGTGTTTTAATGGCTCACATCGCATTGAAGACAAACTTTTTTTGGGAGAGAGAGGAGCAATTCTAAGCTTGTGTTGTGGTTGCGTGAGAAGCACAGGTCATCTTCTCTCTGTACAATGAAAGCAGTGCTGTATATGTAAATAAAATGTTCAGCTTACTTTGTACCAAAGAAGTAAAACACATTGAAATTCAATATATGTTTAAGATGAAGTGTTGTTGCATGTAGGCCATTGCACAGCATGCCTTTGAGAGATTGCTGAGTGTAAAGAAAGATACTGCCTAAATGACAGGTCAGAAGAATCATCAGGTTGCAGCAAGTCATCATTTAGAATAAATGAATTTGGCATGTATATATAGCTTTAAAGCAGCAGCGGAAGGAAATTATGTTCCATATACAGCATTTCCCAGTCAGCTTAAATAGCCCTGCCTTTGTTATAGGCATAATAAATTTGCTGAATTGCAATTAATTTAGCTTTCCACAGAAGGAAATTGTTCATCTGAGCTATTCCTTGTACTTAACACTTACCTGCCTCATTTTTTATAATAAAAAAAACCTGACTTGGTGGGAATTTACTTGCAGCTCGAAGGCAAAATTGAACATTTGTTTATGTCTCACATCTGGTTTGGTAAAATAACACCTTAAGGAAGCTCTTACCAAGAAAATGAATTTTTGTGTGAATGTTTCAACCAATATTTGTAGGAATAAACATAAGTGTGTGTGTGTCAGATAACATCTGGAATAAAAATGGTTAAGAATCACATTCTGGTGCCTCTGATTCAGGGTGGTGGCTGTATCATTGTTTCCACAAACCATACAAGATCAGGTAAAGCATCTGAAGTTATTTTCCTGTTTTGCTTTATCATACAAATTACATTTTATAGATTATTCATTTAGAGAAAGCTGCCCGCAAGAAAGCTCATTTTGAAGAAAACCTGGAAGCTCAGAGTTAATTTTACACACTCTTCACATCAGCATTAGTAAAATAGGCTGGCTTTCTGCATGTGAGTGTATTACTATTCTTACTGGATTTAATATGCATTTGTTTTATTTTTGCAAGTCTCTTGCAAGAAACAGAATTATGATGATCAAGCATCAATTCTCATTTATCAACAGATTCATTTTCCTATTGTCCATGTGGCAATATTGGATTGGAGATAATAAATAGGATTTCTTTTTTCATTTGACAAGCCTAACACCAAAAAAAAGATATTATGTATAATTGTTTTAAAAATTGCTGTTTCTTCATACATACAACTTAAACAATTTTTTCCATAATTTATGGCCAAAGCTTACTTCTGACCAATAAGACTGCAGGAAAATAATTAAAAAGGAGTATTTATGATTGCCATGTTTGGGAACAATCTTCACACATCAAAATATACAAAGCATTCAATTATTTTCAAAATAAGGAAAGAAATGATTGCTAATTAGATAAGTTACTTAATGGTTTGTTGACAATTCTTTTTCCTTTGAAACCCTTATTGAAAACAAAATATTTCTGAGTCTTAGATTATAAAAAGCTCTCTTTTTCATATTATCTCGAATTTTGTAAACTTTTAATTCAAGTTTACCTTTGAAAGCATGTCGGATATACATCTTCAAATCAGCATAAAGGCAATTACTACTAATACTTGCAAGTAATTAGAGAAATTACATTTTTTAGCAGCAAGACTCATTAACTTTAAAAGTCTTTGGGATGTTATCAGCATTGAGAGAAATTGCATTAAACTGGCATGAAAACAGAAGCAACTACAGAAATAGCCGTATATAGCTAAAAAAAGACTGTGGCTTCACACAGGTGTTGGTACAAACGTGCTTTTCTCAGCCTTGAAAGTATCTGTGTTGAAAATCTTTCTTTTCTATACTCTGCAGCACTGCTTATGTTGCAGCAACTTTTCACCCTTTTGGGCACTGATGCTAAGGCCAAGAGCTTTTGTTACAGTTGATTGAGGTCTTTTCCTCAACTTAGAATGTACAAGATGGACAAGATGTAAATACCTCTTTTCCTTGATCACCATTGAATTGTTTCTTCTCTACCCCTCCCCACACTTCCACTCGCCTTTGTTCAACTCTGCAGATCATTTTGTGGTACAGAAGTGTTTCTATATCTTACGTGCTTTGTGAAAAAAAGATAGTTTGCATGCATAGGAAGGCTTTTGTAATGCACCTGAAACATCATATGATGGCAGTTCCTCCAGCTGGATTCTCCCTTGCCTTCCCAGGGAACAAAAACCTGTAGTCAGTTACTGTAATCGTCATTATTCCTGTAAGCACTTCCCCCAGAAGTTACCCATATACTGACTTTCCACTGGCAAGTACATAATTTTTTTCCTCAGTGTTTGTGGAAATAAAAGAACAGGCAAGGTTAAATGGCGGTGATGTCCCATAGGGGCTGACATGCAGTATGATAGGATGTGAAGTCACTTAGCAGGGATTCTTACATTATTTTAAAGGGAGAAGAAAGCTCCCAAATTTCAAGCTGTTTGATTTAGTAGTAGACATTCTGAGATAGATGGCAGGGCATTTTTTATTTGCACTCTGTCCTTCATAAAATAATGCAGAAGTCTATTGTTTCTGGGGAGGGGGGTTTCCTGGTGTATCTCTTTTTCACTAGTACTAGAGATGCTGCATTTCTGTTAGTTGGGGTTTAAATGCATACAACATGATTGGTTTGGGGTTTTGTATCAGATTTATATCCCTGAAATAGAGAAGGCATGCTCTGGCGTGGTAAGAAGGAATAATATCTTGTAAGGTTGGGGGGAAAATGAGTGAAAGCTAATCCGCTAGCCACTGACAAAAATGATGGAAGCAATGTCCTGAATCCACCTGAAACTAGGTGAAGAAAAGTGGAGGTACCAGTGAGAAAAGTCTGGGCTAGCATCTTGGTGGAGCCGACTGATGTGATAAATATGTTCAGAGATCTTCTGGCAAGTTTCCTGCCTTGCTCAGGTAACAGCATCAAGCCTAAGAGAGCATTTCCATGTTAGAAAATAACATTTTTTACTAAAGCAGATGAAGCACTCAGATTGGTTCAGGGAATAAAAATTTTCTATGCTCTCTTACCTCTAATGGCCTCAAAATGGCTTCCATTCGTGCCATGGATCAAACTCATCAGAATAATGAACACACAGAATAAATGGAGCACCTACCAATCATTACCCTAAATCCAACCCTCAGTCCTTGGGCTGCATCTTGGAAATCCTTGCTCCAGACTGAGTTTAGTAGGTGAGGTTATACTGCAGTGTCAAACACACCACCAAAACACTCAGCATGTGTTTGTGGCAGAAGCCTTCACAAAGGTGTTTTTAGGCAGATGGAGCCTCCCCAGAGCATCCAGCACAAACCAGCCAAGAGCAGCAGCTTGGGGTGCTCAGGGAGGTAGGAAACTAGTGGATCTTCTGCCACCCCTTTGGAAATGGACACTGTGAGGGAAGCTTCAAAAAGGAGAAAATTAAGGGAGTGCTAAAATATACCAGGAAGCTCCAGGCCTAAAAGGTAATTTGGATAAAGAGTATTTTAAAAGAGAGGGAACTTGCCTGAAGGAGGGAGCCATCATTGTGTTGGAGAGGGAAGGAAACAGAAGCTCTTGGAAAGTTGATCAGTTCCTTGGTGGAGACAAGGCCTTAAGATAATGGAAAGATTTGAGAGAATAAGTAATGTACACACAAGCAACATATATTTTCACTTTTGAGGGAAGAAATTCTTGGAGATAGGATTATTTTACTACAGTCTGCTTAGCATAAAAGCAGCTCAAACAGTCAGCAATAATGGTAATTATTGTGCCATGTCTGGTTTAATACTGAGTAATAAAAGAGTGACATATTTTATAAACATCTTCATGCAAATACTTTTTCAGGATTTACAGTAATGTCTATATGGATTTAGGAATTCAGCTTTTTAAGAAGCTGTATTTATTCACTTAGCTAATTTTCATAATATTTTGACAACTTTTGTCTTTAATAACTTGTGTATTTTTAATATCAGGGTTTCCATGGTCTATTTTGAGGCACACTGTTAAATTGAACTTATTGTTGGGCTATGTTGCCACAGGTTTTCAAAGATACAGTGAAATATCTGCTAAAGGATTGACAGTGAAAAAAAAAATCCTCACCCCATCCCCCCAGTCCCTTAGAAGTTAAATGCTTGATCCAGATCTGCTGACAGTGTTTTCAGGAGAGAACATGGATAAGTCAGTTATAAGCATCAAGTGCTGGCCCTATGAAGAGATAAATGGATGCCAAATTTTTGATGGAAGGTTTCTCATTTCTGTAGTGGCACAGCTTTTGAGGGTTACCTGACGCACAGGTGTGTAAAGAACGTGAGGGTGGGGATCTCAGGGTTCTGCAGTACACAAACACATGGGGATCTGGATTAGTTTGTAGTAATAATTACAAATTACTACAAGACTACCATTAGTAAAGATATAAACACACTAATATTCAAAGACTACAGGCCTCTACAAAATTACCACTAGAAAGGTAAATACATACATTACAACTTATTACGGAATTCCGACTGGTGAAACAAGCATATAGTTACAAACCTGTACCTGTGTGCGCCTATAAATGTATTATGTGAGGTGTTACCACTATGACATTCAGCAAACCACTCCCGGCAGCGGGGCAAATCAGTGGCAGAAAAGTCTCACTTCAAAGCTGACCCACATCATGGAGCCAAGAGTCAGCCAGGTGTCCCTAGCCAGGGTCCCAGACTGTCCAGGAGATCTTGTGCAGAGAAGTTTGTTTTGTAGGTAGCAGTTCACTTTTTATCACTTTTAGTGTAACTGTGTGTCAGACATCAGTCCCCAGAAGCCCTGTTGCTGCTTTGTATTTTCCTGAAAGGTCAATTCCTTATCACGGTTTCTTTGTCCTGCACCCTTCAAGGTTTTTGTCCTACACCCATCAGGTTTTCTTTCTTTGTCCTGCACCCATCAAGATCTCTGCCTTACACCTATCAAAGTTTCTTTGTCCTGCAACTGCTCCCTATCAGAGTTTCAGCAGAGCTTATCAGGGCTCAGGGCTCCCGCTAAGGAGATGTCCTTTGTCAGTTTGTTTACCAGTCTTTGTGGCAGCTCTGTCAAGATATTATACTTTGAGACAGGAATAAAATTTGCAGTTCAAAATAAAACATAACTGCTGTTTTAGGGATATAATTTACTTAGTTAAAATATTTACTTTTAATGTTAATTGCCATTCTTTCTGACCTGCAGATTTACCTGTAGTAAGAAAATCTACCCCAAACCTTCTGAAGCACCCACTCCCTCAGAGTCCTGTGTGCCTGAGAAAGGTGCCAATTGAATATCCACAAAACATGCCCATTACATGGCCCTCTCTATACTAATTAATCTTTTACTTGCCTTCTTTGATTGGTTTTTGGGGGATTTTTTTTGGTATTTCTTCTTGGCTTCTTTTTTCAGGTAGATTAATGCATTCACCTTTCCTATGGCAGCATAATCATTCAACATTTGAGCTACCATATAAAGCCTTTTCTGCAAGAGTTAGTAGAAGCACTTCAGAGTGGTACTGAGTTATATTGGGTTGAGGTGGGCATGGACAAGGCTACTTGCTCCCTTAGCTGTAAACTCAGTCATCTCAGACTACCAGAACAGTGCCTTATTCGCTGTGATCATTAGTGAAAAGGTACCTGTTACATAGGCACATGTGTGGAAAGGAGATTCATCCACCTTTTGTTCCCCCAGCCATTCCCATCTCAATTTCTGGTACTTCAGCTTCAGAAAGTCTGCATATTGAGTCACTGTGCGCTTTGTACAGCTTTCAGTTGGCAAGGTCACACAGCAAACAGCAGCTGGATGAAGAATCTGATTTTAGTTTATGTTCAGCTTCTCTCTCTGCTCTCTAAACAGGAATGACAGATCTACCCTTTTCAGGATGCTTTCCCTTCTTCAAACATTTTTGACTAGCTGGGTATGGGTTATGGTAAAATAACGTTATTGGATTGTACTTTACTTGAATTCTTAGACCTCCTTAGTCTCTGTGCTGTGTCAGATTTTATTTGTATTTTATTGAAGTGCTGTTAAAATGGGTTGGATTGTCTGGAGATAAATTTTGAGGTCATAACCTAGTGTCTGATGTTGTCAATGAATGCTGTAAAGAATTAAATTTAAAAAGGCTCCAAATACCGCCCGAACAGCTCTGTTTTGATTCTAGTCACTGTTCACAGAGTAGTTGCAAGAGTGTAGCGTTTTTTGTCCTTTTTTTGTCTTTTTTGTTTTGTTTTGTTTTTTCTTTTTTTGCAGTAAAGTAATATGTCTGGCAGTGCACCTGTGAATTTTATTTTGCACAGTTATAGGCATCCCACCACTTATCGTTTCTATGTCTTCATCTATTAGACAGAGAGAAGGAAGGAAACAGAACAGTTCTCATTCAGAATCATTTTGCTTTGGTTGGAGGATGTAAAGGAGGTGGAAAAAAATCAAGTTTACAAGAATTAATGGAGGATCTTTCAGTCATTCGAATAGTAGTCCAATTCACTCAACAGCACAATTCTCAGAAAGCCAAGTTCTCTGTATATTGATCATGAAATGTGGAATACAAAAAACTGCTGAAAAATTGTGCAGATGCGGGAGAATGTAAGAAGGGACTTGAGGAGAAGTGAAGTATAACGTAAATATGGGGAAGGTTTTGCATTTTCATGGATGTGTAAAAGCAGTGGTAAAAAGTCATTTAAGGTTTCACTCATGCTTGTGTGGTTGCATCATCTTTCATGTTTTGTGTAGAAAGAGAAATAGAGCTTACAGAGGTGGGGTTTTTACCGACACACAGACTAAAATTTTGAGAAACAGAATATATTCTATTATTTGTCAAGAGAAGAGAGTCTTAGGGGAAAAGTTATCAGTGTTGATACCTTTATTAGAAAAAAAGAAACTTTCGTGTTGGAAATCTAAAGTGAGACAACTTCCAGAAGGCTGAAGTGAGACGGCAGGACACAGTGCACACAGGAAAGAAGACTACAGGAACGGAATACTGCCTCCATTTTTTGCAAAGCCTGGAGTATATGTCATAAGCTATTTGCAGTTCTGACTCTTCAGTGCTCACTCAGATGGACACATCCTAATGGTTCACCTTTGACAGGGGAAGCACATGTTACTTTACTGGTTTTGTTCTACCAAGAGAGAAGTAGAACATCTGCTGTCATTTCCTAAGTGTAAAATTGGTCAAAATTACATTATAAAATTGTACAGCATTTTGGAAATGGAGGAGCTGCTAAAGTGGATATCTACAATGTCTCTGAGAAGTATTAAATATGAAGCAGATTTAATATACTGACTTATGTTTAGCTTTATCTTATTCTGCTGAAGTTAACAGTGATACAGAAACAAGAGTTGATGGTGTCAAAGTGAGAAATATTATGTTATTTTCTAAAGGAGGTCTTGATCTGCCTCCACAGAAGGCAATACATGGAGTCTTAACTTCCGTGAATCCATAACTGACATCCCATTGCATAAACAGAGATCTCATTCTAATTAGGATTCTTGCCATGAGTAGGCACAGAAGACTTTTTTTTTTTTTTTCTATTTTAACTCATTGACTGGACTGGAAGCTGATTAAAATTGATGTGCTTTCATTAGCAAGCACAGGTATGCACCGACCGAGAAGACCGTGGAGTCAGGCTCCTAGAGCTGCTCATGAGAAATGCTGTCTTCTGATGAGGGAGAGGACAATGCCGAGTAGCAGGATGGTTCACTTAGCCAAAGCTTGAGTGCCTTCATCCAGATGGAGCAAAGGGAAGATTTGATTAAGTCTCCTCCTGCATGTGCACTCATTAATCAAACACTTTGGAAGTACTGGTAACGAGTGCATTACGTAGTAGACTGGAAACAACGAGGAGTTAGGATTAATTTGTTCTATTTCTAGATGATTTAGAGACTTGCAGACTACTGCAAGGAGGAGTTGAATTCTCCTTCTGTCTGCATTTCCCTAATGAAGAGTAACAATATTTACCCAATTATTAGAAACATGGTAAGGTATGCTCTCTGAAATCGCTCTTTTTGCCACATTTAAACTTGCCTTTAAAACTTAGATTGCAGCCTGCTATACCTAATTCACTATGAACAAAATGAAACTTAAGCTTAGTAAAAAAAAAAAAAGGAACATTTGCAAATATGAAATTAACTGTCTTTAGGCAGAAATCAATTGTAGTTGGCTTGCATATTTCTTTATCTGCTTTAAGGATACTTGTTAAATATATGAAGATAAGCAGTTGCAAAAAGATACAAGAAATTTCAGTTTTCACTGGGTACACAGGAGGATTTCAAAGGAAAGACTAGCTAGTGGAAAGTATTCTGGACACAGGCATGAAAAGGGAGAGGAGCGCTTGGAGAGCAGCCCTGCAGAAAGAGATGGGGGTGTTCAGGTTGGCCGCAGAGTCAGGATGGGTCAGCTGGGTCCTGGGGTGCATCAAACACCAGCTGGTCAAAAGAGGAGATTTTATCCTCTTGCATTCAGTGTTGGTGCAGCCTCACATCAAGTGCTGTGTACAGCTCTGGACCTCACAATTTAAAAAGCGTGTGAAGGTCACTTAAATGTGTCCAGAGGAGGGCAGGTGAGCTGGTGAAAGGGCTGGGAGCTCTGTGAGGAGTGGCTGAGGACTCTGGGTTTGTCTGGTTTGAAGAGAAGGAGTGTGAGGGGTGACCTCATTGCTCTCCACAGCTTCCTGAGGAGGGGACCCAGAGAGGGAGGTGCTGAGCTCTTCTGCCCGGTGCCCTGTTCCCCTCTGTTCCATTCCATTCAAATGAAGTTGGAGCATTAAGAGGATCTCTTCCTTGACAACCAAGAAAACCAACATGTACGCATTAAATAGCAGAATCAGCTATAAATCTCTTGCTCATAAATATAATATTAGCAGCACAATGTTTTCCTTGATATAATGTAGACACGAGTGTACTTCTAAAAGGACAAGAAACAACAGTTCACATTAGCATCGTTTTTCTTCAGTCTGCAGGTGGCTGAGCTTCACAGTGAAGGCTGAAAGAGCCAGTTAATGCAGTGCAGGTAGAGGATTTTTTTTTATTTTCCAGCTTTATAGAAAAGGGGGAGGAGAATAGGAAGTGATAGCAACCCAATAATCAGTTTATCAGCTCTACTGTCATCACTAAATGTCACTGTCATCAGAAGATATTGTTCTGGAATACTTTAGAGGACAAAAGGATGATTTGACAAGCTCAGAAAAGCTATGGATTGTGGAGGAAATGGGAGAATATTGGAAGGAGTCAATTTACATACCTGAATCATGACAAGTTTATGGTTTAAATATTTCTGCATATTGACTAATAAATGTGTCCCTTTTTTGCTTGTTCCTTTGTTACAAAATGGCAGGGAAAAGTGAAACTACATTTTCATTAAGTCATGGGCAACTCTGACAAATCCATTTTTAATGGATGAGGAAGGAGAAAATACAGTGCACTAAGCAGGATGATGTACTACTCTGTGTTACTCTCTACAGTGACTCTTTAGCAGTACAGTAACAAGTAGTACCTTTGCCTTTTATTTGGTGTTTTGGAAGCAGTTTTGTGTGCCGCAATGGTTGCCATCAGTGAAACCATTCCACTCCAATCTATATAGCAGTTAATACATTCAATAATTTTATTTCACTGCAGATACACATTCTTTCTTTTCCCAAACATCATTCACTGAGAAGTTAATTTTTATATTGTTCTACTCTTCTAATATGTGTGTACGTATGTATTTCTTTATTGATGTGGCTCCTCTTTAAATAATGGTGAGAGTTCTGTTTAGCAAGGAGACAAGGGAGACTGGCAAGAGCTCAGAAACATATAAATCTGTAAGCTGTAGTCCAGGTGGTAGTGGGGATACTGAACAAAACGTTAGATATGGCATTTCATGTGTGATAGTGAGCTTTTCAATTTCAGAGAAAAGTTTTCAGTTCCCATGTCTGTTTTAAGCAGGTGGCTTAGCTATCTGCTTGAGCTGGGGCTCCTAGACTTTGAAAGGGTAAAAGGATAATCAGGGAAGGAACTTCACTATGAAATTCCTGTGTGTCTTTGCAAGAGCACTAGAAAAATGGAATTTGCCATGTCATTTGGAGCTATTCTGCTCTAAAATGTTGTGCCAGAAATGAGTCCTGTACCACTGAAGTTGAAACAAGTCACAGCTGTGTTCAAAGGAGAGTGCATCGGACAGTTTTTAATTAACTCCATTAAAAATAACTCATTGAGGAAGAGACTCTATTGTTTTTCCAGACTTCCACTATCTTTGCATTGGAAATTATGGGGCTTAGATTCTCATAGTTTGCTGTTTTCCTTTGAGATTTCTTTCACTTTGTAGCAGCATTAGAAAACTCTACCTTGACTTCTCGTAGCTCCTTTCCAGTAATGCATTAGAAGGTTTTGCGCAGTAGCAAGAGCAGTTTTTAAAAATGGCAGAGAGAGACTGGGCTACCACGGGCATAATAATGGTACAGCTACTGCAATCATTAGATACCAAAACTGCTACAGGATATTCTTCTCTGGTGAATAGGGCAGGAAAATACTCATATGTAATGTACATGCAGACCAATAAACATACAGGGAATGGTAAAAGCCATAGGTGAACTGTTCTGGCAGGGTAAGCAAATGGTTTATTATACAACTAAATGTTAACAAAGAGTTTTAGTGCTTTTGATTCACGCCTGTTTGTCAGCTGACTTATCTGGTGTGGAATTCAGTTAATTTATACAAACAGCTTAAAGACTTAGCAATACGAAGGACAGAATATTTCAGGGGTTTTTTTCCTGTATTGCAGAGGAATCAAAGGATTTTGCCTTCTTTATGAGCTGTCACTGACAGAAGTTTAATTTAGGAAGAGCTGAACTCTATTGTAGGGCAATAACAGTGGTTTAGCACAGGGATAACTCCTAGGCAAGCTGTAGGTTTTCTCTATCCGTTTCTGACTGTTTTTTCCTTTGTCAATTAGAAGCAATAACATGAGATTCCAATTTTGAAATGAGTTTTGGGAAGAACATACATTTTTGTTGTGTTTTCTGTGAAGAAAAAAATCCCCAGAAGTTTGCAGTTCATCCATTCTTTATACCACTGTAATCTTGAGCATGTAAGTAGTCTGGCTGAAGTCAATGGCAGCTGCTAAAAGGCTTCAGTTTCAGACTGTTGTTTAAATTCTTTTCTAGATGAGAATGAGCCATTACTAAATTGCATCACGTTATATCCATCAAATAAACAGTAAATCTTCATAGCTTTTATGCCATGGGACACCTGAAATAAAAGGCCCTTGTTGACCAGTAAAAAGCAATAAGCAGTTGACAACTACCATACTTTTGTATACTTTTAGGAGCTAGAGATGGGGTGGCAACAATTCTCAACTTTTATTTTGACTTGCCTTTGCTTGAAAAGTTCCTTATTTGCAGTAGTAAGTACTTGAGGATAAATATTTGTGTATGTAATTAATTTTAATAATTAATCCTGTATCAGGAAGGAAATGCTTAAAAAAATGTGTTTTCAGAAGAATGAAACCAAAAGAGGCTACAAGAAGCATGCTACTTTCTCAGCAAATGATCCAGCTTAATATAAAAGCCCGATGACAAATAGAACTTGACAAAATGTCAGTGAATGTTCAGTTCATGAAGTTAGGTCAAATTCAATGAAAACAATGAGGTCAAGGAGAGAAGCCACCATGGTATGCAAGTATTTTGATATTTTAAATAAAATATTTGATATTTTATTTAAAAATTAAGTGGAAGGCAACTTTTTTATTATTATTTAAAAAGAAAAAACAAAGTTTGCATTTTTTTTCTGTCTTTTATTGCCCTCTGTGAGAAATAAATGGCTTAGGACAGATCTAATGAATGTGTTCTAAGAGATGGTAATAAATCATAAATTAAAGGGAAACACAAAGCTTTTTTTCTCAGAGATTCAGAAGTATTCTCTGAAGCAGATTATCATACAGATGTTAAATCTCAGGTATTGAAAACTAGAACAAAATTATACCACACTTTTAACTCCATCCTGCTCCACCAGTCCCCCTTCTATTTGTAAAAAGATGTAATGCCACAGTAGGTTGAATCACAGAACTGTATGGACTCCACATGTGTGTGTGGTGTGCCTGGCCTTGCTATAATTATGCCCAGCATAATGCATATGTTGCCCTGCATGCTCAGTATTTCGGCCTTTTATTGTTGCTGTTGTCCTTCTCTTTTTTCTTTTTCCTTTTTTTTTCAGGGGGTGTTTTTTTCTTTCTTTTTTTCCCTTTGTTTTTTTCCCCAGCTAAGGAGTTGAATTCTGTTTAAAAGTGTTGTGGCCTTCTCTATTAAGTAGTGTGCAGTTGTGTTTTCTTCTCTGCTTTCCAAATGCTGCTTTTAGTTCCAGAATTGGGTGATCATAGAATCCTTTATAAAAGCACACAGACAAACTGGTGTCTATATTTAATTACTTAATGGCCTGTTTATTTCTTACAAGAAAATGGATCCCTTTTCCATGTTTTCAGTGTTCATTACCTTTGAGAAGATAATTATTTAGCTGATGCCTGAGATAATTATAAACATGAATGTTACGGTTGTGTATATGGATATCTCCATAAAATCTGTGGAGTTCACTGGCTTTATTCTATCTTGTTATAAATTGTGCTTATTTGCACACCTTGCAGATTTAGATTTCCTGCCAGGAGTTTGCCAGCTCTTTCACCTTGCTCATAATGTTTTTGTTCCAAATGGTGAAAGACTCCATTTAGTCTTCCCATTAAGCAGATGGTTTATTATGTCATGTTATTTTTCTTCAGCAATAGTCTGTTGATTCTCTAGCGTTATGAGGTTAGCAGATGCCATCACACCCACTGTATGTCCGACTAAGCTGTCTGGTTTTTCTCTCCCTCACCTGTTTGCAGTAATCGTTGTCCAACAACACGTCCCTAGTGCAGCATTTTCTAGATGACACTCAGAAGCTGTAGTCACCTGGTGTTTTGAAATCAAAAATGTGTGTTTTCCTTTTTCTGTATCAACTCTACTTTTGCTAACTTCTAACAGGAAAGGTAAGTTAGCAAAGGTGGCAAGCAGACAGTGGTTTGACTTGAAATTTTTCCTCTGCACTAAAGACTCTCATCTTTCTAGGCAATAGTCAGTCTTCACTTTCCCCAAGCCAGTTTTGGCTGTTTCTAGTGCTCCAGAAATGTCTTCCTCCTAATTTGCAGACTAAATTGGATTTGAAAAATCAAGTACTTTGTTTGACCACCAGCTCAGGGGACATTTACTTCCAGCTGCCCATCTCAAGCTACAGTACTCCTGATCTTGTTTTTGTAATCATTTTACCTCTGTTATTTGGAAGCAGGACTGAGCTGGTTGGAAGAACGAGTTAGAAGAATCAGTTAGATGATACCAATTCTCTGAGAACACTGTTAACAAGAGAGGCCCTCTTTCTCTGTCTTGGCCCTTTTTTCCCCTAGGTTACTCAGTCAGCTTTTCAGGCATTTGCTTAATTCCCAGACTGATACGTTTCTGCCCATACATGAAGCTACACATAATTGAAAATAGCTTGTAACTTTAATCCTCTATTATAATGAAACAAGGTAAAGGAAAATGGTGCTTTGTGCAATTTTATTTACATAGACAAAGTAACAGGCAAATTTGCATCCTATTAATTTTGAGTGAGGCTGGAACTTGGACAGGATACTAATAGGAATCACTGCAAGGCAGCAATTGATTATTGCTCTTGATCTCGTGGCTCATCAAGCTGCCAAGGCAGTGTGTTAGGCCTTCGTTACAGTCCACTGCTTTTCTTCTGAAAACCCATTCCCCAACAGTCATGCCCCGCAACAAAACACTGCCTTTGAACTGATGAATCCAGCTGCTGTCTTTTAACACAACCTGTTTGCAGAGCGAAAGTAGGTTTGAGTTGAAGTTTAGAGCTCAAATTTTGAGCTGAGGATTTAAATGTAGAACCTCTAACATAGAATGCAATTTTCACTAAAAATCTGTTATTAACTCAGTCTCGTCTTTAATACCAGTTGCACTGCAAATTTAAAGTTACCACTCTAAAAAAGTTAGAGGGATTCTTTCCTGCATTCATTTCCTTAATTTTAGCATCCATTTAATAACTCATTTACCTAGTGTTCTGCTGGGGTCTCCTCTGAGTTACAGAGTCCCTTTAAAATAAGCAACATCTGGTAATCATGCAGATTAGCTGTACAGGAGGCTCGGCATCTGTTGATGTTTGCCCCAAGTTCACACATTTTACAGGACAGTCCAAGAAAAAACCTATCTCTGGATTTCTAAGCAGACTTTTGCGACAGCAGTGGACATTTGCCAGGGTATTTTAAGAACAAAGTGCAGCTTTTGCTGTGTGAAAAACACAGTATCTGCACTGTATAATTCGATGTACCATGCAGTGTATCTGGTGATAACTTGCTGCCGCACTGATCTTCACAGAGAAACTCTCTATTCCAGACTCTGTGTGAAGAGCTTTAAGGATAATGGATTGAATTGTGCTGTCTGCATAGTTGCAGCTTCTGGTACACAATGCAGATGCAATCCTTTTCTTATAGTACAAAAGATTTTAATCTAAAATCACATCCAGTCCCTGAACAGCCTATCTCCACCAATGCATTATTCCCAGTACTTGATTCTAGCTAGGTAATGCCTGGGGAATGATGTGATTTTCAAGTTTCCCCCAAAATGAACATTTATGGTTGTAAAAGCTGGGCTCTGTATCTTGAAGCTGTGATTGTCTTGTCTTGCTCATGTTCCTGTTTCCTGTTCATGCACTTTTTCCTGATTGGCAATACAAGATCGCCTCCTCCTGGCTTAAGTCCATTTTGATGTCTCCAAGTGTTTCTTCATGAATTCTCCTTGTTTTACCCTCCATGGGTGCTGCCTTAGCAGTACTCACACACTTTCCTACGTTATATATCCACTATACAAATGCCAATCTAAGACACCCACTTGTTTTTCACTCTCCTGACCAATCTGATACGTTCTGCATCTCATCTTCTTAATTACGTCCCTGTTGCTTTTAATTTGCACTCATCATGCACAATATATGAAATCACATCCTCACTTGAGTCTTCCCATTTATGCCACCCTTCAGAAAATGAATTAGAAATTAAACTATCTTGTCTCCTATTTTGGTTTTTCTGATGTATATAATGTACGAATCTACTGTTTTAAGTTTTTACAAGGTGGTTTTCCAAATGGGCATCATCCACTTTTGGGGGAGGTGAAAGTAAAAAAAACTTGTTTAAGTTTCAAAGGAAAGAAAAAAAGATCTGTTCTGCAAACAGCGTTAGCATCAAACTGCCTGTGAACAGAGTGAGGGAGCTTGCTGTGGGGCAGAGCCCTGGTCATGGCAGTGTCACTGAAGCTGCTTGGTGGTCAGAGGTCACAGACCTCAGCTGCCAGAAGACTCTTGCTGCTGAGTGTTCTTATGGAAATGCCTACAGAAAGAATTTTTACCCAAGGTTTCTAGCATAGGAAGCTGTGATGTACCTGTAAATATGAGGGACTGTTGTGCAGTCTGCCTCATAAAACTTTAGGATTTTTTAAGTAAAAATTTTCTTTATAAGAATTAACAGGAAGAAGTCTAGCAGTTTTTTCAGCAAGTACTGTAACATCATACAATGATTATTTCCAGATCTGTGATAATTACTGTGAATGCATGTACAATAAGGTCTCTTTCACGTGTAGATACATATACACATGCACACATGCATACAATATAGAAATAATATTTTGATCAGCATATTTGTGATCTCATGTGTAGGACTCCTGCAGTTTGTCAGCTTGTTCTCATGCTTACATCTGAAGTGTGCTGTTTCAACACCACCCTACTGGGATAATTCCCTATTTGCAGTACTTACCATCAAAGATTTTTCAGCTGGCACTCTTTTTTGGGTTTGTTCAGCAATACCAATAAATAAACAACTGAACATAGAATAGTGAGGGGAGACAAAGTACCAGTTGTTACTGGAAGAAAAAAGTTATCTGACAATTGTCAGTGATCTTACCATCAGGAATACAAAAATGTTCACAACATTTGAAGAACTGATGTAACTTTAGCAGCTTGACTATATCATTGTCAGTGTTCATCCCGTGGAATGTATCAGATCATAGGTGACATCCCCATCTGTGGAGCCTTTTTATCTGATGAATCTTCTCCTTTGTGTCTTTGTCAGCTGCTCGTACGGTTGTCTGCCTCCCTGTATATTACAGGAGTGCACATGCACTCCTGTGTGTGAACATCCGTCTTAGAACATTAAAACAAAACCAAAAGAGAAAAGAGAAAAATAAGGAGGAAACCTTCATTTATATAATGCAGTACAAATCACCATGTCAGTGACTGACTTGTTTCTCGATAGTATTAGGTAGGATATTAAAGGAAAAACAATTTAATACAAATCAAGAGAATTACAGCAACATTTAGAGTAATAGATTCAGTGAGTGAAACTAATTCATATGTAGCATGGTGGTCTGTGTGGAGAGTATTAATGGCTTCTATCATCACATTTCTCATTTGAGTTGTTAAGGTGGCATATTTAGTTGTAGCTGTACTAATGATGGCTGGGTGTGAAGAATGGGGTGGAAATTCAAAGGGTGTTCCATAGATGTGAAATGAAGAAGTATCACTAGAGAATCATGTTTCAATTGTCAAACTAGCGTTGCTTTCTATTTTTTTCCACCTCTTTCTGCTGGTTAGTGCGTGTTTTTGTGGGGTCACATGTCCTGCATTTGTCCCATGTACCTGAAATGAAATCCTGGTGCAGAAAACTTTGCTGCAAGGGGTTCCTGTTTAAGGTCTGCATTACAGGATTAATTACTAAATTGAGGCAAAGTTCTACCTGCTTGTAGGGAATCCTTTTTCTTCAGAATTTGCCTTGGATATCACTGTCTTTAGTTCTTCTTGGAGGCTACTTCCTTATTCCATTAAAGTGAAGGAAAGAAATTCTGTAGATGTGAGTCCTGCATTTGAGCAGATGGTGGTCAACAGGTTGATATAAGACAAGACTGAGCATAGTTTTGTCTGCAAAATACAGATGTGTGTATATCCATACTGGTCATTCCTGGCTACTAAGAAGGGCCTTTATTCAAGACCCTCAGATGTGACTGATAGGGTCCATAAACTCCTTCCTCATAATGTCTGCATTGTCAAAAGCCAGGCAGTATCCTGACCTGATAAGCTTTTCAAAGCCTGATAAAATTTTTGAATTATTAGAAATTTTCATATGCTTTTGTCCTCAAATTGTAAGCAATGTTAGCAAAAAATTGTGGCCCAGATAGGTTCTCCGTGTAACTTTGATGGAGCATCATTAAATCACTGGAGCTTTATCAGACTATTTCTTGTGAGACTTTTAAACAGATTGGAAAATGAAAATAAAGATTTCATGAGAAAATCCCACTAGTCCAGAGATTATTCTTGAGGGCGGTTTCAAACAGTTGAATGCTCTTCGTTTTGAAATGTGAAATGGTTAAATTGCTTTGATCTGTTTTATATCTGATGCCTAAGCATGTACTATCTATTTTGCTTTCTGGTTCCTTTGTAACTGACCCCAATCATGAAAGAAATCAGTTGTTCAGGTTTTGTGTTTAAAGAGAGAAATAGGTAGTCCTTGTGTGATGTGCCTAAGGAAACAGTTTTGGGGAAGAAGAGTACAGAATAAGGCTAATGGCTTCCTCTTACATTGCTTCCAAAGACTGGAAAATTTAATTGTTACTATTACCTGTAGGTTACCAAAGGCACAAGAAGAACTGCTGGTGATGGGGAGCTGTAGTAGCAGCATTTTCTTAAGATAAAATGTTTAAAGTGGAAACTTTGTGGGTATTCTGAGAAGTAAGAGAGAAAGTCTTTATCCAGACAAGCTTTCAGTAAAAAAAAATGGTAGTTCAAGTGATGAATACTCCCAGCAACAAGAATACATGTTGACAGCACTGGTTAATTTCCTACCAAGATGTGGGAGGAGTCACCCAAGATATGTGGAGGTCTACTGAGAGCTTCCATGAAAAAAATTAGAAGTACTGAGTATGACTTAAGCACCAATGGAACTTCCTAGGCACAGAGGTCAAATGGCTTCTCAGAGTCTTTCCGTTTCTCTTTGCTCTCTTTTGATTATGTTATTAATGTACAATACCCTTCAGGAAGGGGAATTTATATGATTTACATTGAATTTGTTCCTATATCTAGTCAGAGGACAGTGAATGCAGGTAGAAGTTATGCTGATAGATCAGAAGTGATCGTTTCGATGTAAGCCTTACCACTAAACAGAGTGCATTTGGAAAGCATGAAGTACTCCATGTGCACTAATGCAAATTTTTCAGAAAAATCATTCACGATAAATGATTATTTGGCATAGGCAAAACCCCAGTCTGCTGGGTTTGTCTCATTTTCCTCATAAGAGTTAGAATTTGAAAGTGTGTTCGTCCTGCCCAGTCCAGCCCTGTAAATTTCAGCATAGCACCACATAAACTCAAGATGTAATCTCCCAAAATAAACATTACATTGCATAGAATATCATTAATGAGGAGGGTAAACATAAATGCAGATTTTTAATAATCTCTTCAATTAAAAACATGTATACTTGTATTCAAGAAGTTGTCTTGAATTTAGGATGTTAAAACTTCAAGTAAAACATGTGCAATGACTATTTCTAATGCTACTGAATATGAAGAATCTTACTGCTACACTGCATTGACCTTACAGGTTATTGTTTTTAGTGCACAAAGCATTTCTTGCTCAGCAGCTCTGTGTTGTATAGAAAAGAGTTGTTTCTTTCAGGTTTTCTTACCTGTAGCATTATTACTGTGTTGTTATGAATATGATGTGTTATCACTTGAGCAGCTCTTTCAGCAGGTTCTGAATTTGTATCTTTCTGTCACCCCGCAGAAAACTCTGCAAGTTTTTTATCTCCGTGCTCACAACAAGTGTTTCAGATTTTACAGCTCTCTGCCACTGGAACTTTTTCCCATGGTTAAGTCAGACCACCATGGAGCAGAAAAACCATTACCATTTGTGCAAGTTGTTGTAATCAGCCTTTGCCGAATGCAGGTTTTCAGTTTTCTTTTGTGGGAGGATAATGCAGTGTTTCAGATGAAAAGCTGAAGAATTTTATATGGTATAGATGCTTTTCTCTTTCACCCTTCCTAAAGTATGAATCATCAGATTTATCCATAGATCAAAAAATAATTTGTCAACCTGTTTAGTAGCTGCTTTCTCTTATGGTAGTATGAATTCTTGTAATGCACATTCTGCAATGCAAATGTCATCAGCTGTATTTCCAAATAACATATTTCATGGTTTCTTATTAATGAGCTTTTTTTCTATATCAGTATATAAATGCTGGTACTGCATGGTAATGCAATACTATTTTCTCTGCTAGAGTTTTAGTTTATAAATGATGTTGCCGCTGCTCTTGATGTATTATGCATTTTCCAGGGTAATTTCTTATATAAACCTATGATTATATTTTTTTAAAGGAAAAGGAAGAAAGGAAAAAGAAAATAAAAGTTACTTCCCAATGCCCCTGTGACTTTTATTACTGAACATGAGAGTTAAATGGTTTTTCCCGTAGAAATATAGTGAAGAAAGGTCTGTGTGCTGTTTCATGGACAAATGAGTCCCTAGCATAGCACAGCAAATCAAATCCTGTTGAAAAGAAAGGGGGAAAAAACCCCAAACAGATAAATGCTTACTAATTGTGGCAAATGAAATGTCATCTGAAATACAGTCAGTCGTACTGTTCTTAACCCATCAGTTTAAAAACTGTTTGTTCCAGTGAGATTACTTACTACTATAAACAAGCAGTATAATTTTTCTGGTTTGAAAACAGTTTGCCTTGGAGTCCTGGAAACAGGAAAGGAGGAAAGAAAAATAAAACAGATGAAAATCAGATCTTGTTGAACACAGTATACAGAGAGAAATGAGGAAAATCTCAAGCTGGAGCCTAATATTCTGTTTGAACAAAATAAAACCTTACTGAACATGTGGTCTCATTGAATTTAATAACACTCATTGAAACAGGAAAGAAGTTAAAAATTCCTATAAAAAGGATCTTTACATAAGGAAGAATAGGTATAATAAAAGTGTTATTGATCTGTGAATGATGTCAAAGAATAAAAGCCCATTCAGATGATAGCGCTTAAAAACAAAAATAAGTGAAGACAGCTTTGAATATAATAATTTAGAATTTATTTAGGACCATGAATAATAAGTCACATTAGTAGTAATTCATGTCTGTGCTGTTATGGGCCACTAAAACTGTCTTGTCGTTTTATGCATTTATCTCCAGTAAGAAATATATGTTAATATGCCACATATGTAAGTGATAAAAATCTAAAATTTGAAAGGGGAAGGTCTGACTTTTCTTGAATAGACGTTTATGATAGAACAGATGGATTTGATTCATTATTCCATGAATCTTTAAAAAGTTTTTAGTCTTCAGACCAATCATGAGGCATAGCTGGCATCTAGTACAAGTCATAGTTCTGTGAGGTGAACAAAATGTGAAAAGAGTTTTCTCAGGTTTTCCCTCACCTTTCTATCATGTGCACCATTTATTTTTGGCTTTATTGGTGTTCTTGGTTTACAGGAGAAGGGGAAATGTATGAAGTTGAACTTTTATGGCCTAGACAATGGAAAAGCACTTTTCTTCTAGAAGACATCTAGAGTAGTTACACAAATCAGCTTAGAGGAGTTTTTCAGCTGCAGAAAATCATCCTATCAGAGAGCTAACCCAGCCAGGACAATGCAGATAGGGGCTATGGCCTACTGTTTCTATTAATCATGCTGTGCTAGTTTCATACTGCAGGGGCTGCAAGCACTACAGGTTTGCTTATCAACACTTGCTAAGTCTTTTGTGGCTTTCCTCCACCAACCTCCAGTGGAACAGGTGCCAGAAAAACTGAGAAAAAAAGCCTGTAGTCAAGGCATTACATGCTAAAACAGAAATAAATAAGTAAACAAGAGCAGAAAATTATGGCAAAGCTTTCGCTGATGTACTACTCAAGCATACACGGAGTAGTATTGGTGTTCTTCTCCTTCAGGGGAGTGATTGCAAGTTATGCAGTTAGAATTAGAGAACTTTACTTATGCAAATCAGAATTCCACACATGAGGAAAAGGCACATTTTCCAGACTGGTGAGAAGACAAAAGTGTACCACTAAAATTAAAATCTAGTGAAACTCAAGTCTCTCTTCTGTTCTACTCTTTCCTACTTTCTATAACCTCCTCCCTTCCCACTTTGATTTTTTTTTCCTTTCAGTGTTCAATACCAACAATACTTCCCCTCTGACTTCCAAAATAGTATTCTCCACATTATGCAGATCAAGAAAAAGCAAGTGCAGAGCTCTAGATGCACATTAGATAGTTCTTTCTAAAAATAGGTGGTCTCTATGGCAATATTTCACAGTGCCCTTGAAGGTGAAAATTCAGTTTTGCTAAGCAGAAGTCTTTCAGAAAAAATGACAGATCTCGCTTCTATAAGGAGATGGCTATTGTCAAAGCTGTATATTGAAAAAGGCAGAAGTATTTTTTAAAAAGTCAGGAACTAGACAAACTCTTCCTCTGGAAACTGTAGCATGTTACTGTTTCATTACTTTGATTTTTTTTTTTTCTCCTTTTGTTCTGCTCTACAAAATTTCATAGTTTGATTTTCTCAATTTATGACAAAGGCCTTTATGAACTGTCTAATTTATTATAGAAATTAAACACTCAAACAACCCTCCTTACCACTTCAAGAATTGTTTGTGTTTGTAGAGGGTGCCTGAAGATCGACTATAATTGACTAATATTGCTCTGTAGTATAGCCTTCATTAAAATTTGGCAGGCTAACTTCATTCTTATAGGTATAAAGTCATTTAAAACAGTGGACTTACACCATGAAAAAGCAGGACCCCTGTTTTCAACAAATGGCATTACAAGGTAAAGCATTTGTTCTGCTCAAATCTTAAATTGTGGGAATTGGTAAGATTAGCACTGGTGGGATTTTAAATTACACTCCTGTCCTCCTGGGGTTTTGTAGTCTGATGTATGTGTGCATTAAACACCAAAGTGACAGATCCATGGACACGGGCAGATCCATGCACCTGTATTCTATTGTGGGTCACACATAGGCAATAAACAAGTGATTTTATATCACCTTATCAACCGTTTATCCCCTAGCATTTTTCATTAGAAGAACTAAGAATGCTGTCAAATGAAAACAGGAACTGGAGAGGGCAATAAAGAAACCATCAATTTTAGTTACATACTGCTTTTCAGTGTGCAGTACATATCTACATATATGTAGAACACATGTAAAGTTATAATGTTAATGAATTAATTGGGTGCCTTCCTAATAGTAAATGTGGTGTTAGAAGCTTTGAGAAAGCTCTGAGAGTCACACATATGATTTTCAGTGTCAAGTCGTGTCACATCACTGCCTAGTGTATCAGACCCTCATAACATCAGAAATCATCTATATTTGCATATAGTCCTGCTGTTCTGAATTAATTTAGCAAAAGTGCCTTAAGAATCTGGCTAGTCTAGTAAGAATCCGTCATTATTTAATAAAACTTCTTGGGGATGTTCTGTTTAAGTGACTATGAAGCCCCATAGAATCATGTAAAAATGCATATAAAAAAAAGAATGTGGCAAACTAATGTGAATCATTTTTATTATATCTGTGTTAATTTTAGCTTTGTTTTCCATGGGCATTAGATGATTAGATGTTTTGATGGGACTTATCATGAGAATATTACAACCTGCAATGATATTTTGCTGCTCCTGTCATTTCTTTGTCTTCAAAACAGATTTTAAAATAATCTATAATGTGGTGCTACTTAGCAAGTTCATTTTTTTGTAGAGGATCAGAAAACCCCTATTGCAATGTGAAGCTGCCAGAGCAACGTGAGAATTGCTTTATCTGTTATTGAGAAAGCCATGGCTTGATTTTCCTGGTCTAGGCTAAAAAAAAGAGAGACTTTTTAATGAATTTTACTTGGGTTCCCTTTCCCATGTCACATGTTTGAAACATGTTCTGAACATTAGTATTGACAGAATACATTGCAGATATTTATTAAAAAAACCCACATCAGAAGGCAGTGAGAAGGAATTTATTTACTTTTTGTATGTGTATTGCATCTCTTCCCTGAAGCACTTCATATCCCAAGAGCTTTTTCCTCTCCATTATGAATCATTTTCATATCCACTGAGCACTGAAACTGCTTTTCAGATTAATAATAAAAATACATTTTTAAGGCAACAAATCTGGAAAACAAAAGCCTGTGCACAGTACTTACATTGCTGCAAGACTTTCTTTTTCTATAACTATGAGGAAAAACCCCACCAAGTCAGGAATAGAAGGCTTATGAAAAGCTTATTTGTTCTTTTGTTATTCACACTGATAAAGCAACTGTGAGGTTTGAAATGCTGCTATCAAACCCAAAAGATATTAGTTTGTTGAGGCGCTAAAATACACTTCAGGTTGTACTGAATGGCTCTGGTAATAAATCTGAAGGTACATCAGTGAAATGTAGTTTGAAAATACCTCTAAAGGAATTATTTCATGCTAACAGTTTGCTGACTTCTTTAATTTCAAGGAGTATACAAGCTGGTTTCTTCTCTGAATGTTATTACTGTGTCCAAGTAAAAGAAATGGAATTTAGAGACACACCAAAAATTACATCTCATTATTCATTACAAGTGCTCAACCTGCCCAGTTGATCAGCTTTCAGCATATTTTTGTACACCATGTAAATAGCAAAGCTATGCTAAGCACATTAATGGATGCCTTCATGAACAAACATGGAGATGGAAAAAAGTTCTGTTGAATCTTAATTCTTAATGTTCACTTTAGGTGCCTCCATCCCTCCCTTTCTTCCTTTTCCTGTTCCTCCCTTCCCTCCCTCAGGATTATTGAATTTTGTATCACAGACTATATATGTGGTTTTTCCCCTCATCCTCTCTCTGCCCAGCATTTTTTGCCCTTTCTCAGACACAGTTTGCCCAAGGCACTGCCATTGTGGCTGAGGGGCTCAGCTGTGCCCTGCAGTGTGTTGGTTGGAGCTTCACTGCCTTCTCCTTTGCTTCCTCCCACAGAAGTGTCGCTCGATTATTAATCTGAAAATAAAGTAAGGTCAAGCCCTGCATGCAGGGGTACAACAAGCCCTTTACACTTCACAGTGGTGTAGCCTTCTTAGCTGGAATAAAATTTGTTGCCCGGTGAAAAGCATAAAACCTGGGGATTGCTGAGTCAAAGACGAATGTTCCCTAATTAAATTCCAGAATGCAGTGTAATCTTTACTATTGCTTTGTTAGTAATGCATTATTGTAAGACAGAAGATGGAAAATAGTGTGCATTGTGTAAAGTGACCATTTTATTACACAGCATAAGATAACTGGGGTTTCTGTTTCTTCTTGCGAGGTTTTCTGAACAAGATCATTGCAGAATATTGATTGGTCATAAGAATTACAATGTTTCTCATTACTACTTGACTGTGCAAAATTAAAAAAACAGCAGAATAAATTCCTGTAAGTTATAATCTGTCTTGCTGTTCCCTTGAAAATACAGAGGTGGTGTTTCAGTCTTTCCCTTGGCAAATTTGAACCACAGCGTTAAAGTGGAAATTTGATTGTTGCTTTTCACAAAGTGCTATGAGCTCCAGGCTGTCAGTTTTGAGCAAGTTTGGATCCAGATATGATTTTGACTCCCACAAGATGATGGGTTTGCAGCTTTACTGTTTAAAATAGAGTAAAATTGTATACAAACTCTGTCATTAGAATTCGTGTGGTTTTCTTTTGAGGACTGTTGGCTGTGCTACTGTGCAATAGTCTTAACGACAGAACGAGGCACTTTGTGTACTTGCTGAGAAAGAAATGGCCTGAGAATATTCTATGGTGGTTTCAGAAAATATTGAAGTATTATCTGCAATTCAATGTGCAGTATAATGCTAATTAAATTAATATTTCATAAAGCAGTTTAATGACATTTTAATTATATTTCAAAAAATAAGATATCATATGGTTTTGCAGTTTGTCATAGGAGTGCTACCACATTTATTAGTCTGCATTTTTCCTGTTTCCAATGTTTTGTTACTATTTCCAGCATTTTGTAGTCTGTGCAGTTTCAGAGTAAAATTTCTTGCAGTGAACACTTGACAGTTTTAATGGCAATAAATATTGCATCTTCAAGAGGGAAAAGGATGAATTTTGATTCTTGTCTGTAAGGGAGCGTGTTGAACACAGGGAAGCACAGCAATCTAAACAACTGCCCATCCCTTGTAATGTGGGTGACAAAGAATCGCAGTGGCTAAGATTGGCATTATTCAGACATTGCATAATTGCAGTCCTAGGACAAGCAGCTCTTTTTAGCTTTAACAGAACCTCTGAGGTGGGTAGATGTCCCTTCCTTGAGAGCACAAACAAGAGTTTCAGCATCTGAAATATCTAGACATGTCTAATTTTAAATACAGAATGATATCCCAACTCGCCCTGCATTGCAACCTAAAGATTTAATGTGTTCTTTGTGAAACTGTTTTTCCATATAAAACATGGTGAACTGACTGCCGTGTGTGGTAAAACTAGAACTGTGGCAATTTTCAGTGAGCTGACAGTCCCAAATTTATATTGAGAGTACAAGAGATGATTTTGTTCTAAGTTATATACAGTCTTTTCCAGGTCCTTTTCCTGTGATGAAGGAGAAGGAAAAAACAAAGACCACAGAATTACAGCAACCCACTGATGTTCTCACTCAAAGACCAGTGAAATGAAATGAAGTTTTTGCCATTTTTTTCAGTGAAGACTGAATTAGCTTGAATCTGAGGAAGCAGCTTCAGGAATAAAGTTAATAAAAATGGAATAGCTTTCTGTTAAAAAATAATTAGCTTCCTTTTCTTCTTTTCTTTATCGAAACGACAGGAGAAAAATAACATAGAATCTCCTCTTTGCTTAAAGACTCCCTAGCATCTAGTCTTCAGACAGAATTTAAATATTATATCATTACATTTTATTGTGACTTTTCAGAAAACTAAATACCATGATCTGTCTTTCAAACAGGATCAACTGGAGTTGCACAGACTAAACTGATACTGTAAAAGGTCCTGTATATTTCCTCCAGACATTTTTTAAGGATTAGTACAAAACTTTAGCAAAGCTCAAACCTCAATCATTAGACAAATCTTTTGAGGTTTTTCTCCTTCTTTGTGGTTAGTTTTAGTGGGGGTATTACTGAAATCCAGCCTGCTGTTCTGCTGCATGATAATGGTACATTTTGGCAAGACTACTGGAGTTAATTTGAAAGGAGGAATGATGTTTTGGTTACTTCCATTTAAGCACTCAGTCTTACTTGGCATATATCACTCATGCTCAGAGTAGCATTATGAGCTCCTCTTTTAAAATGTCTAATATATTAATATAGTATTAAGGATCTTTCTTTCCAGCAGGGTTCTAATGTACTACCCCTGCACACTAAAACATTCAGAAGTAAATTCCAGTTACTAGAGCTCTCTAAAGTTAGTGGGTTAATTTGTAAATTCCTTGGTAAGAAACCACTGAGTTATATAATTTAAGGGCTGAACTGAAGCCCTTAAGAATTTTATGAAGTGCACCTGGGAATGTAAATTAGATTCTTTCTACATAATTTTTAAATTTTGTATATATTGTATAGTTAGCAATCCTGGGGAGGAAGGTCAAAAGTTACCCTTTTCAGACAGGAAAGCAATTCTGAATGAGTGAAGTGACAGTAAAAGTAGCAATGAATTTATATGAATCATTAAAAGAAAGGCAAGGGGAGGAAATTTAAAAAAAAATTAAAATATTAAAAAAAAAGAGGTATATAAAGAAAACCAGAAATTTGAAGTAGGATTAAAGATGTTTTTAACAAATATGTTCAGACCACTGAGGGAGGTATGCACTGACTTCAGAGAGCTTTAATTTAAGCCTCAAGCAAGGTTTTCAGAAAACTTGTAGCTTAAACTTGTGGCATTAAAATAAATCTGTTGGATTGTTTTGAACACAATATTTGAATGGATGGAAGGATATATGCATGAAATACATGCACCTTTTACAATTGTTCTTGGCCTCAGGACACCTTTCCACTACCTTTTCTGCAGAGTTCAGGGACTTGACATAAAAATAAGGAGCAAAGGGTTCTTGTATTGTGGCAAATTCTCTGTTGCAGTGTCTGAGCTTCCACTGTAATGGAGAAAGTGGGAGGTAAAGGTGGATTTCCCCTTCACATCCTTGCTTAAAAGCTCAAAAACTAGGATTGTGTCCTTAATGGTCTTAAAAATATACTTAAAATATACTTAAAATATGTCCTTCAAATATGCTCTGATAGCAATATCTGCCTCTAAAAATCTGATCCTACACATTTCACCATATACATAACAAAGAAGAAAAGCAATTTCTTCCTTCTCAGTTATCTGGTATGCTGTCTATAAAGCCAAGGCAATAAGTCCTCACTTGGTACTTCTGGGAGTTGCTAGTTCTCAGATTTCCTGTTACTCAGAAGATGTCAGAAGGGGGGAAAAAATTCTTTAAAGCCCCAGACCTTCAGTAAGAGTCATGTAGGTGGATGCTCAGATCTGCTGAGCAAGTGCTCTCTGTAAGTGACTGGCACAAGTGCATACAAAAGACTTAAATTGCAGCAAAGTTCTATTTTCAACAACAAAATGTTCTGGAGACCTTACAAGAGCTCTGTATAAAACTGAGAGTTTCACCTGAAAGCCACAGCTACCATTTGTCTTCTCTGCAGCTTTATATGACCATCTGCAGTCATTTGTCTAAATTCAGGATCTCCTCCCAGAAATCTGTAAAGGAAAGAAAGGTTTCATTATGAAAAAGGCTTTGTCTGGGTCATTATATCACTCGGTTATGAGCAGTGTGGGTAAGCAAAAACCCTAGTACCTTCATTCTCAAAATAGAAATATCAAAGTAATTCAAAGTTGCAAAACTTTTGGAAAAGCCTTTTTCAATATATGTAACAGGGCATAGAAGTGATACTGATTTATTTATCTTATATTGAATAGTGTGTCTGAGAATAGCATTAATGGTGATAAAAAATAATCTGATAAAGAGTCTGTCACATTTTAAAAATAAGCAAATGCCTGCCAGACCAGAACAGATGGACTTTGGGTGTTGCAGGATAAGAGTGCATTAAGAATTTCATTCTTTCTTCTGGAAGGACAAATTATGAAGCTATTTATTTGCTCTGTGTAAAAGCAAATACCTTTTACAAGCAGTGAAAGTGTAAGAACCATGTTCTCCTGGACTGGAATCCAGAATTCCTGAGTCAGTCCTGGGGTTGAAAGATACTTGTGTAAAATTAGAAAATCCTCCTGTTTGTCACATGCCTATTAGCTGATATTTCATCCTTTTCTCCCTTGACTGTCATCAGAATAATTGTATTAATACTTGTGAAGTAATCATATGGTGGACGACAGTAGTTGTATGAGTGGACAAGTTAAAATGAGGGAAGTGTTAAATGAAAAAGAATTATTTAAGCTCAACTTCTGAAAGATGAAACACTCAAGTACTTTATACCTGGCATCATCCTTCAACTGGCCCTTCCATAATGTGGACAGGAATGTTTTACATCCTTCTGTGATCAGTAGGCTTTCACAGCAGCATTTACTGAATCATTTTATCTCCCAAATTTAGTAATAAATTTTTGTCTTTACAGCTTCTTTTTAAAACCCGGAAAATATACATACATAACACTTTTGCAGATAGTTTTTTTAAAATTTCATCCTACAGAACAATATATTAGGTCTGGTTTTAAACAAATCTGATCTCAGAGTGGAAGTCAATTGACAGCTAGCGTTTTAAGAGGATGTGATATAACCCATGCAAACGTGTTTATTCCAATGTAATTTTTATTAATAGTTTACATCCTAGCAAGAATAGTGAAGGGCTCTGTATATATTTTAGGTTTTGATTTGGGTTTTGTCATCATTTACTTGAAGACGTGACATTTACCATGATGATGGCTTTCATTTAAAGGCCTACTAGGAACTAAGAGAGTTGGATGTTTATGGCTTTTTCCTACTGAACCAGTGAATATGAAGTTCCTTAACAGCAAAGTCAAGTTAGATGGTGCCCTTGGGAAATTCCAGAGCTGGTGACTCTCACTGATGTCACATAGAGAAAAGTTTAGGCACTCTTAGTAGAGTATATGCTAATTATAGGTGAATTCTGGTTCTTACAAATTATCAGGGGAAGACAAGGAAATGAGGTATGAGAACAAAATACTTTAGAGAACGTTTAAGCAGTACTTGCAGCTGCTTCCATGCCAGCTGGACAAACCAGGATGTCCAGTTCTGGACGAACCAGAACTAGGAACAAGTCTCAGAGAGGAACGTGGCAGATGCAATAGCAGTGCAGGCTGGATGGAGGTGGCAGTGGCACAGGACTAGGAGTAGGAAGGTTGTAGTTATGCACAGGGAAAACTCTGGCACTGGAGATGGCTGGGGTCCTTCATAACGCCCTGTGTCTGCAGGAGTCTTGCTTGTCTTCAGGGACAAACGCCACTGGTGCATCACAGCACAACAGAGGCACAAGTGCTCTGCATCTGGCAGCAGAGCTCAGGCAGGGGAGGAGATGGATCCCCACCAAACTTTTTTGCATAACCTGCCTTCACTCTCCACATCGCTGCCCTCTCATTAAAAAGAAAAAAAAAAAATCTTAGTCTCCCTCTTCCTCTTCAGCTGATTGTTCTCGCTGCTTTTCTTGTGTGACAAAAAAGCATTTGATCTGTGAACTGTTCTGGTTGAAAAATAACTTTCCACATAGAGAGAGATTTGAAAGATGTACTTTTCAGCCACACCAGCTTCCTTATTTAATTCACTGCATAGCCACTCAAACCCTGACACTGGCACAAGGGAATTAGCAGGGATGGCTGCAGAAAGCTAAACAGTAAAGATGGCAAAGGTACAGAACTTAGCATAGTGGGATAGTTTTGCACACAGAGGGTTCTGCCCTATATGGGCTAGCAGAGCAGGGATTGTTTTAGTTGCTGTAATTTTAAAAGGTGTGGTTCCCGAGAGAAATGTCTGTAGAGAACCCCAAGTCCCCAGGGCAGAAGTTTAAATAATGCTGTGTGGATGCTATACCCTGTTTGAGGTGATTCCCTACAATGTAGACATCCTGTTACAGCCTCATCTTTGAGAACAAAGCAATAACGACCACAGTTAAACACAGCAAATACAGCCTGAACAGAGACACAACTGCTAAATACAGGGCAATTCTGAAATACTGGAATTTGGAATGCTCTGCATCTGTCGGAATTCACACTCAAAGCTTTGGCAAGGTAGGAACATTAGGGGCTTTTTGTAATGCCACACCCCTATAAATTATTTCATTCTCATACTTCGTTTCCTTGTCTTCCCTTGATAATTTGTAAGAACCAGGATTCACCTATAATTAGCATACTCTACTAAGAATGCCTAGTTAAAGACTTTGCTGACACAGTACAAATGGGAAGCTGCATATATTTTTCTTTTATGTGTCTTTTTCAGATCGAGCAGTTTGCATGCTAAAAAGTCAAGCTGTTGTTTCTTTCTGCCAGTAATAGCCATAAATGTTAAGAATAAAGTGAAAATAGCTTTGCAAATAACCATATATTTCTTTCCCAAGAGAACAAAACAACACATAATAGGTATTGTTTATGACATTGTAGACTAGTTAGATTTAGTATCCTTTTTTTTTTTTTTTTAACATCTACACTGCCTATATATGTGTATATATATATTTATATATTTATATATAATGGTCAAATTCAGCCAGTACATCATTTCAGCATTTCTGGCAACATTATAGAAAATATTACCTGTACAATGTGACCTGACCCATTCTTACACTTCTTGTGGCTGAGAAATTCTTTTTTTTTTTTCGCTAGAGTAAGGTTTTTTTCCTTTCTGCATTTTGATATCTCTGCAAGTTCTTTCCTTCTCTGCTTTTGTGAGATTTGTTCTAGGCAACATTGTTTGAACACTGTTTAATATTAAAAGCTCCATGGAAGGAAGTAAAATATTTTTATTAATCAGAATCTTAAATAACAATCAATAATATTTTTCTGTGTAAATATATACTAAACATAGAAAGAGAAGTTTGTACTGTAGGTATCATTTTTATTTTTTCTTTATGTTAACATACAAGTCTGCTTGATTGTATTTTAAGGTGATATTGTGATATTTAAGTTTTATTAAAATAAAGCTCAGTGACTGTTACGAGGTTAAAAAAAAAAGAAAAATAAAATATTATATATCCTTATTAGAGCTTTCAGGAGGATGTTTTTAATATTAATGAAAACTTACAGTTGGTCATTTTGGTTATAGATTCTCATGAGTGTTTGTGTTGAACTTAGAGCATAAATTTTGATAAATCCACCATTAAGATTTCAAAGAAATGGTGCTCTTATTTTTAAATCAAATTTGTTGAATGCAGGCTATTTTTCAATTAGATTATTTCTGAAGAGAAAGGAGAACCTACATTTCTGCTATTTAGAAGCAGTTTCATTTTTGCATTGGCATGGGATGTATTTTTCTTCACATATAAAGATTTGTATTCACATACACCTTCAGCATTCCTCTTCAAGTGCTAAAGGGAGAGTGCTTTTCTTTCTCCATAGCAGCTTCTTATTATTTATTTTCTTACACATGCTTTTCTGAATGTAAAGAGAAGCAGTCTGAAAAGGTAAGATCCCCATTTCAATTCAAACCCGGTTTGCAAAGGAGTCAGTCTGAAGGGTTTTTTGCAACCCAATGTACTGCACAGATCACTGCATCTCATGAAAAGATTTCAAGTGTCTGTATGTTTCCACATTTCAAGAGAGGGTAGTTCATGGAAAGGGAATCAGAGAGTGTCATGTCCTTGGTCAAGCTTGCAGAAAGAGCATGACTCCAGCTTTGATAGTCTGCTCCTCTTCTGGCAGGGTTGTTCAAATTCTTTGGAGCTCAGGGCAGGAGCAGTTCTCTGCACTGCAGCCTGGCACTCAGGCACAGTCAACATTTTCTGTTGTCATTACTCGACATACTGTCACTGGGACTGTTGGACACATTGACTTTTGGCATAGAAGCAACTGCAAGCTGCGAGTTCTTCTTCCTTGTAGCTATGCCTCCAGAAAAATGAGGAAATGGAAAAAGAGAAGGACAAGGAAGAGAAAGATGAAACAGGGATTTTTCTTGAACCTGAGTTTTCCCGAAGCAGCAACGTACTGTGCACTAAGGGATAACTGATAGGGGTGATGGGCTGTGTTACAGGTTTGGGGTAATCAGGCTTGGTGTAGAGCTTCTGCATTTCATTTCCTTCCCTAGCACTATGCAGGCAGATGGCAGCATGGGAGTTTGTCTGCTGAGAAGTGTGTAATGATTCCTGCGTGGAAAGCCAGGAGTCGGCTGTTAACCTGTTTGGCCTGTGGAGGTGAGCTGTGGAGACTGCTCTGACAGGGTGACTCTGAGCTGTTTATTGCATGTGGCAGGTACCAGTTGGTGGGTGTCCTACTGCTTGCCAGACTTCCTGAGGTTACTCGTGGCTCTCCATGCAATTGCTCAGCCAGTTGGAGGGAAATGTAATCTTGGGACTATCCTGGCAGCCGTGTTAGATTTATGTTAGGACAAATGCGCTGAGTTGGGTTACAGTGTGCTCCAATGCCCCAAAACTTGATTCATCGTATTTACTTCTGGTTGATAGGAAAATGCTTGTGAATTGGGGGTTTCAGAATTTCTACTTGATATTCCTAATAAGACAAGGGTGCTTTTTCAGCACACCTCGTAGTATTGTCATCAGTATATTTGCTTTTACTCCAGGACACCCTACTTAGTCAATCTCTCTTTCCACAATTGAGGAAGGATTCTACTTTGGGACCAGAGCAAACAGACTGTCAAACTAGTGTGTAAGCATCTTCCAGGTCACAACGGAGATTGTGTTTAAGAGACTGAAAGGTAGATGACATGCACTAGCTGAATGTCTGGAGGCAGCAGAGTGGGTGTGTGCTCTCAATTATAGAGTATTCCCTGTTTCCTGCAAGGTTCGAAAAAATGAGGGGAGCAATTTGCCAATGGCTGAGAGGAAGAAACCCAGAGGTGAGATAGGCAGCTTGTAAGACATCCCCTCCCAAATAATGATCACTTATGCATGATAAGCATAGCCTACACAGCCTGTTTCGGGTTGGAATATTCTGGGAGTTGTTTGTGTGTGCTTTATAGGCTTTTAGGAGTTGGTGGATGTCAGTCAAATGTGAGACTACCTTTTATCAGTCCTCAGGGTGTGTGTGAGTGTGTGCGCGCACATTGTCCTCCTCCATGAATTTCAAACATTGCTCATCTTTTATCTCTCAGTGTACAGTTAATTGGGGTGTGTGGCATGTTGCCTTAGACAGCTTTGTTTTCTGTGTATGAAGTTTTCGTATCCTGCTTGTAGCTTTCCTGAGTTGAAGCACAGTTTTGGCTATATTGACTAAATTTTTGGCCAGTTTAAGTGTTGTTGGTACCTCTCAACCAGAAGCCTGGTTCACTGCCTGTGGATTACATGAAATGGATCCCCTGTAGGTAAGCAGACATTAAAAAATGTGTTGTTTTGGCTGGTGAGGGAAAACAGTGAGAATATCTGCAGCAGAAAGTCTGGTGGTCAGGTCAGAGATCCCTCCTCTAGAGAGTGTTTTGAGAGCTATTTGTTGTTTGACTGGCTTGACTGCAAGCCATGCAGGTCATGCCACTTAAGCTGGCCAAAGGACTCACCCGTTGGAAAAGTTTGTGTTCCTTGCCAGATTTAGCTGTAAACTCTTCTGGGCTTATTTAGAACTGATGCACTGGTCCAGCATACTTTGGAGCTTCAGCCCTGGTGATAGTGGTGAGAAAATCATCTATTACTTTTTTTTGTTCAAGTGAGAAACTGACATTAAGGGCTGTAAGGAAAAGAAAGTGTAAACTTTTACAGAGAAAGGGTATGCTGTAACAGGCAGTAAGTAAGTGCCTTCCTATGTGCTTTATTACAGAAAGTTGGAGATATAATATGAAATCTAATCTTGCTAACTTTCCCTAGGCTAGGCATAGGAATAGAGAAGCAGAAACCAATAGGAGTATTGCAGTCTTTTTGCCAAAGATTTTGATGTCAGTTCTCCTAGAAGGAAAGGCAAAAACCAAAATTTCAATGGATGTTTGTTAATGTTTTTGTTTTCTTTTGTTCATTTTCCCTTGCTGAGTTTGTGTAATATAGTTTTGCTGAAGGAAATAAGGAGCTTTTATCTGAATATTTTGAAATAAGTGCCTTTTTTTTCCCCTCTCATATTTCCAGGTAAGTACAACAGAAGGGAAGGTTACTTTTCTAAGTAACATAATCTTGATACTATAGGTTTTGTGGGTTTTTTTAAGTTTCGGGTTCTTTCTCATTTGAAGGCTGTATTGAGCTCCTCGTGGTCATGCATCCTATAGAATCATTTATGTAAGAGAATAAGGCCTTCAAATCTGACTTCTTCAAATCAAATCATCAATATGACTAATTAAATGACCAAAACTTTCTCCAGACAGGCTTAGCTCCAAATCCAACTAGCGCTTTCTCCAAAAATTGTGTATTCCTAAATGTCTTAGACACTAGTCCCCTCTGCTCTGTAGAGACACCATCTCCTAGCAGCAGTTTTGTCAGCAGCAATATGCCTACTTTTCCTTGTTCAAATAACAATGTAGGATTTGTCACCAGAATATACCAGCGTTTCCAGTTAGGAGCTGGGTAGCATTGTTATGAAAATATTTTAGTGGATTAGGAGGAAATAAAATACATTCTCCATTACTTTTATTCCTCTAAATTGTGCTGTAATTCCACCCCCTCTTCTGTATTACCTGATTTCACCAGGAGAAATGTAATGCTCCTACTGCAGAGAAGGTCAAACAAGATGATTATAATGGCATTTTCTGTCATTAAAATACATGAAATATATGAAATAGTTTTACCTTGTTAGAGTTCATCTTCCTGGTGTGTCTCATAATGAACGCTGTCCTGCACTAGCTGGTTTAAAGAGAGCTGAACTGAATGGACCCTTAGAGAGGTACAGTAAAAATGCTGTGAAATATTTTTCTTCTGTTACGTAAGCTGCTAGTGTAGGCAGAAAGAGGTTATTTCATGTACTTATCAGATGGGTTATCTTACCTGTGTGAAGCTTGGTTTGTCTGAAATTACACAGTAAGGGAAATTTTCTATCACCACCAACTACACACAGTTTAGAAATGTAAGGAGATAAGTTTTGGATATTTTTAGAACATAATGAATGGATGACAGCCAGTATGGCTTCACTAAGGGCTAATTGTGCCTGATAAATCTGGTGGCCTTCTGTGACAGGGTTACAGGTGGATTAGGGAGGAGCAAGTGACATAATCTACCTGGGCTTGTGCAAAGCATCTCACACGGTCCCACATGACATCCTTGTCTCTGAAATGGAGACATGGATGTGATGGATGGACCCCTCGGTGGATAAGGAGTTGGCTGGGTGGCCACACCCAAAGGGTTGTGGTCAACGGCTCAAATTGGAGAGTTGTGACGAGTGGTGTCCTCAGCAGTCAGTGTTGAGCCCTGTTTAACATCGCTGTTGGTGACATGGACAGTGGGATCAGGAGCACCCTCAGCAAGTTTGCTGATGACACCAAGCTGTGGGGTGTGGTTGACACGCTGGAGGGAAGGGATGACATCCAGAGGGACCTGGACAGGCTGGAGAGTTGGGCCCTCGGGAACCTCAGGAAGTTCAACAAGGCCAAGTGCAAGGTGCTGCACGTGGGTCAGGGCAATCCCAAGCACAAACAAAGGCTGGGCAGAGAATGGATTGAGAGCAGCCCTGAGAAGAAGGACTTGGGGGTGCTGGTGAACAAGAAGCTTGATGTGACCTGTCAATGTGCACTTGCATCTCAGAAATCAGACATGTGCTGGGCTGCACCAAAAACAGTGGTCAGCAGGTCAAGAGTGTTGATTCTGCACCCCTACTCCACTCTCATGGGACCCCTCCCGCAGTGCTGCATCCAGCTGTGGGATCCCCAACATAGGAAGAATATGGACCTCTTGGAGCATGTCCAGAGAAGGGCCACGAAGATGGTCAGAGGGCTGGAGCACCCCTTCTATGGAAACAGGCTGAGAGAGCTGGGACTGTTGAGCCTGGAGAAGGGAGCACTCTAAGGATACCTTACGGCTCATTCCAGTACTTAAAGGGGGCTAAGAAAAAAGTGGAAGAGTGACTTTTTACACAAACAGTGACAGGGCAAGGTGGAATAGTTTTAAACTAACAGAGGAGAGACTTAGACTTGATATTAGGAAGAAATTCTTTACTCAGAGGGTAGTGAGGCACTGGAACAGATGGCTCAGAGAACCTGGGGATGCCCCATCCCTGGAAGTGTTGAGGACCAGGTTGGATGGGGCTTTGAGCAACCTGGTCTAGTGGAAGGTGTTCCTGGCCGTGGCACAGGGTTGGAACAAGGTGATCTTTAAGGTCCCCTCCAACCCAAATCATTCTATGGTTCTGTGATTACATCATTCAGCTGCCAACACCATTTTGTTAAAGCAACTGCTCTTTCGTGTAAATCAGTTGTATGGATTCCTTATGGAGGTCACATTTCCTTTACAACTACTTATACCTCTTGTCTGGGAGTCCCTTTCCTCTCTCTGACAAGATTTTCTTGCTGTAAATATATTTGATGCTGACAGATGGAGATTAGAGAACAGAATTTATATGAACCAATTCCATACCAACAAGGCGAAAACATTCTTGGGTTATTGGTTTAACAGAAAAAAAAAAGGTAGAGATATTCCCTATTCCAAGAGAATCCTACTTGTTCTTTTGCTCTTTCTAAGATTGTCAGTGCCTTAAAAAAAACTAGGCATAGAGTGATTCACACAGCATAAATTTATAATCATCATAGATAGTAAGATCTTTGAAGATAATATTTTAAGGGAAAATTTTCTATTATGAGTGAAGTCTAATTCACTGAGTGATGGCCTATGATGCAAAGTTCGTACAGGATTTTTTCCTGACTGAATCCCACAGTGGGGAGTGAGTGTCTTTCTGGAATAGTCATGCTTCATCCTGTCATAGGAGTCTATTTCTCCATCTTGTTTAACACACTAAACCCAGCAAGTTAAGGCTAGGGATTGATTGTAGTTATGTTATAATTTTTTGGTCTAACCACAAAGAAAGGCCTAATTATGGAAATTTGATTTTGAGATAAAAAAATCTGACTACTCTGTGATATTTCATTCCTAAAACAGGTGCCCTCATATATAGATATTAAAATAAAAAGAATATTTTCTCTTTCACTTCAAAAATATCTTGGTCTCAGTAATCTCATCATAAAAATAAAAAGTCAAGTCAATTTAAGGGCAATTAGGATTTCTTTTCTTGTCATCAGGATAAAACTTGCCCTTTGCATTAGTCTGCTGATTTCTCCTTTGCAGACTGTGTATTGACCTGAGGGACAGTGTCGCTGATTAATATGACAGTAGGTGATTGCCATTTGCCAATGTATGCAATTTCCCCCACTGTACTTATAAGTTCAGCCCTTACTGCTTTCAACAGTAAGGATGCTAATTTATGGAACTCATTTATGAAAATTTAATACAAGGATTTTTTATTGTTGTTAAATAATGTAATGAAAAAAGATGAGTGTTGGCTAAGTACAATCCATCTGGGGTTTTGTGTGTTCTCTCATGAAAAAGCAAGCAGTGCTTGTTTCAGAAGGCAGACATTCATTAGAAATCTGATTTGTGACATTCACTAATTGAAAGCTAGATGAGAAAGTCCTGAACTCAAAGACAAGTATAAATTATTATTTTCTTCACAGAAGATAAGATACAAAAAATATACAGAGACACAATAGATTTGAGACCCTATAATATGCCCAGCTATTAAAGCAAAAGCCTCACATGCTGAAGTATTCTTATCCTGAGCATAACATCTATAAGCATAATATCTATAGTTTTACTTTCTTTTCCTAGAAGTATTTTTCAGATATAGAGCAATATAGGATAGAAGCAAATGTACACTGCATATTAAAATCTTTCTGAGACTACCACTTCTAAAGCTGCTGTCTCCTGGTATATTATCTAAGGCAATACATCATCATATGAATTTCATTTAATATATGGAATTTATAATACTCTGGGAAATCATGTTAGGTGATATTAGATTAAGGAAACAAGTAAGTGTATAATTGGAAACTTAGTAAAGACTAAGCATGTATGTATTAGTAGCTGTCAAAGTTACTTGCCACCTGCAAGTCAGTTTTAATTCAGATGATCTACACATACAATAATCAGGTTTTGGTGACTACATGTCAGGCCTGAGGCTAGAAATGGACTTCACAGCTTTCAGACAGCTGGTCATCAATAAAATAGGTAAGGCACAAGGCAGAGATCCTTGAACAACTTATTATGTCTACATGGCACATAAAATGCTACATGGCACAGAAATACTGGCTTGGCTTGCAAAGCCAGAGCTCCCTGTCAGCATAGCAGTAAATGTCACGCTTTCATAAGGGCTAATTAGCACTTGTGCAGGTTTCCTGCTTGTAATTCCAGAGCAAACTCCCTCAGTGTTTCCTCAGGACCTTTGTGTCTTACTTCACTGCCCACACTACACTAACTGTGGTCTTTTGAAATGACCCTTGTGTTCCTGTGGATCCACATCTCCTTTCCTATCAGTTCATTTTGCATCAGTTATGCAAAAGAGGACCTTGACTGTATACACCTATAGCTTTCTATGTGACTGTAGCTAAAAGCGTGGCACAAGTGACCCTAATTTCTTGAGTTGCACAGAGATAGTGAGACCCAAAGTGCTGGGTGAACAAGGGGCTTATTCAATCTCCGGGAATGCAGCTTGGGAGGTCCAAGGGCAAGTTTGACATGGGCATCTTATTCTAGGCTCAGCTGCCTGTAACCAAAGGTGGAGCTGGTGTGTAAAAAGAGCTTAATGAAGAGATGTTCGTCATCATTGGCTGCGATAGCTGTGTCTGCCCAAAGAACCTGAGGAAAAAAATATGCTAAAGCCTTCTATAGACGCAAAGTTGTATGAGTATTGTGGAAGATAGGGGAGCTAGAATTTACTAAAGACAGGATGTTTCCAAGGTTAGGGATTTAACAGATTTTTTAAATGTGTGTAAAAGTGCATTGCATCTTTTTTACCAATTTTTTCTCTAGGTACATTAGAAAATTAACTTTTCTGGTTTGACTTTCTGATCTTGGGGAAGACTTAGATGCAGACTGAGGAACATAAAATTTGTTATTTCATGTAGAATTTCCTGCTGCTTGGTAGTTCTGTCGTTGAAGGATCCACACTATTTAGTAGCTTTCATTTTTGTAAGTATTTTTGCAGTTATTCAGAATTTTAAACCATAGGGTATAACAAGGCATACTCAGTATCATCTAAATGAATTTTGTAGCATTTTTGAAGAATGTGATTAACAGCTCCAAAGTTCCAGTTGTTTTATTTGGAAGGTGTGGCAAACATCTGTAAAATGCGAAATTCTCTCTTAGGTTTTCTAATGGGAAAAAATCTTGCAGTTAACCCTTGAAATGCAGTATTGAGAATGCAGAGCAATGATTTGCTGTTACTAGAAATCAATGGGAAATTCTTTGCTGTTTTCTTCCTGCTTTGTAAAACAGCATCGTTGTACACCTTGTTGCCTTAACTGTGCATTATTACTCAGATAAATAAAATTTGTCAGGGATAATTCTATGTTGTGAATTAATGAAGATCTTTTTTAAGCACTCAGTCTGTTACTTATCACGTTGTACCATCACTACCATAAAATTCTTTTAGAATATTAACTCACCACTATAGTTATTCAATTTGCCTGTTTGTTTAAATGGCTTTATGGCAAAGAGGCAGGGTTTTAGCATCTCATAATTTTTGCTTTCAGTAAGGAAATGAAGGTGTTTGAAAGGCAGAAAGAAAAATGTTTGTGATTTATGTTGACTGCATTCGTTTTATAAAGGATGACAGTAGAGCTGACAAATTGATCAGCAGCTGCTTCTTACCCATAACCTGTTGATACAAGCCCATGCCTTATTTTGCCACAATGGACTTTATTTCTTTCATTTGTCCCATGTTGCCAGAAGGCAGCATCAGATGTTCAATAGATGCTGGTCTGGATTGTAAAAGCTACCCTCTCAGTCCAGGTGCTACTGAAATCAATAAGAGTGAGTGATTTTTAAGAGACTTGAATGAAGAACAGTTACCTGCTGCAGCTAAATTACATTTTGTGTTGGATCATCTCCAGGCTGGAAGCTGGTAAGCGCAAAAGCGAGGAGGTGTAGAAATTAAGAAGCTGACATAGTGACAGATGTGGCATATCAAAACACTGAGTTAACCTGTGTTTTGGCAAATTAGATCTGCACTTATATAAACTGTCAGAACTGCAAAAGGCATCTGAAGGTGTATAAATTCAAAAGCATCACGAAGGGCTTCATCCTTTCCATCTTTAGAAGAAATATAGAGCTATAGCACCTTATTTTGTGTCTGGACTCCTTTATGTTGCTTTATATTTCATGAATTCTGGGCTAGGCTGCAAATGGAGACAGTTCTGCGGAAGATGCTGCAATCCAGCTGAGACCTGACAAGGACCAAGGGAGCCGTGCTGGGCTGTGCAGTAAATGTTACACTGACAAACACATTTTACATGCCTTGTGTATCTGCAAACACAAAAAAATTAAGCATTAGAAAACATGACGGAATCCAGAAAGTCTTCAGGTTTCTGTCAGAATAATTGCTCTCTGTTGTGTGCTTCCATTAACACCTCTGAAAGTGTAAAATCCTTTGGGGTAGTAAAACCATGTTCTTCAGATGCGCCATTGTTAGGTTGTCAGGGTGCAGCAGGTACACTGATGAGAACGTGTCTTGTTTGGTTTTATTCTCTATGTCTGCTGTCAGAATGATGTATTTAAGAAAGTTTCTGTACTTGGAAGAATTACATTATAGGCATCTAAGACTCCCAAATGCCTCTGGGCTCAGACATCTTAAAAATCTGCACCCTTTTTGGGGTGTTTTTGTAATTCATGTCTTTTCCCGTCATTTTTTGTTAGTACTCTAGCACCAGACAGTCAGAAACAATATTCATTTCCAAATGTCCTGCAGCAGTGTTGTCTTGTTGTTCACTCTTGTCATACTTCACTCATTGGCTTTGAAAATGGAAAGTGATGAATGGCTGCAGTATTTTGTTTATAACGTTTCATTCTGGAGCTTTCTATAAAAGTAGTACATTTTCATTACTTTATGCTGGCTTGTTGAAGGGGCTTGGGTTTTTTTCTTAATATAAGAAAATGTTGCTAGACTTACAATCGCAAAAAACGAACCCTCAAAAAAAATTTATGGAAAGAATATTTTAAGAATGTTAAGTTCTCGTTTTGGTTTAATCCTAATTTATTTAGCACTAGTGTGGAATAATCAAACTTAAAGTATTTCAAACTTTCTCACATTTATGTACCTTAAAACACAAGTGATCATGATACAACCTTACAAAAATTTTACAGCCAATCAGATTTTTATAAAATTTTTTTTTCCTTTTTGAGAAATAAACTCAAGCACGAAGGCATGCACTTCTGTGAGTGTGTTTAATATGTGCAGGAAATTCAAATCCAGATGTTTTTTTAAAGGTTAAGACATATTTGAAACAACAAAGGGGGCCTTTTCTTTCCTCTGCATGTATTTAAAATGGGCTGCTTTTGAAAGAAATTTCAGAACCCCATTTGCATCCTAATTGCAACCCATTTCCTGGGTCCACAGTTAGGCCGACTATAGAGTGGCACTGGGGATTTCTGGGGCAGAGAAATTGTTGGTTCTAGCTGAGCTACTGAAAAATAAAAGGGAAAAAGATGAATGGATTTTTTGCTTCAGCAGTCACCAGCTGGCAGATCGGCTCCTTGGAGCTCCGCCAAGCAGCAGTTTACAGCAGCCCTGCAGCTGCTCCAGGCTGGGCTGGAGCACGACTGGCACGAAGCCACCTTCGGCTTTGGACAAGGACTCAGCCTTCAAACTGGCCAACAGATGCATTGGGATTGTGGCTTTGCTCGCTCATGTCTACTGCTCAGAGAATGCAGTTGCTACCTGAAAGTCCAGCACTGAAAATTTTGCATTGCTTGTTTACAGGAAGATCAGGAGAAATAGGTTACAAATAAATGTTTAAGTTTGTCCAAAGTCAGTTTGATTTGGGTTTTTTTTTTGGTATGGCATGTGTGGCTTTTACTTTTGTGCATCTCATTCTGGGACATTTTTCTTATTCTGACCAGTTCATGAGGATCCTAAATAACTGTAAAGTGGACCAGCAAAAAATCTCGGTTGCACTGCATTCTTTCAAGCAAAATTATCTGAATTCATCAACAGAAAATTAATTAATTTCAATTCTGTATGTTGCAATTTTTATAACAATGTTAGAAACATACCGAAAAATAACTTGCATGAAAATCAAAGCAGCATTGGACTTTTTATCGACAATATTTTGGAGGGAAGATAATGTCACTGGAATAAGGAGAGGGGAGAGGATTTCTTGTGGATTTTGTCTCCCATCTGACAACTGTTCTCTCTTTTCCTGATTGGAAGCTATTCTTCAGTAGTTTGTCATAGATAACAACAGTAGTATTGGGTTTTGGCAGTGTTTCTGTTAAAATCTCTGCTCATTTGATGTGTAACTATGCATCTGATAGAATGACTCTGTCTTTCCTTGTTATCCATCTTAATATCTTATTGCTGGGGAGAGGGCCAAACCAATTTCTTAAAATTCTGATGACATATTCTGAATTTCTACTGATGTTTTAAAATGTAGGTAAATTAGCTCTTAATTTATCACCACCTGGTATTTGTTTAATTATTCAATAGGAGGGGAATTTCAGCCAGTTACAGCTTCACAAAACTAGGACCTTCCCTAGCCACATAGATATTATTAAATATTTACTGATATATACACACACATTGTCTCCCCTCATCGGCCAGCGACCGGAAGCAAATATTTCATAGACCTAAAAACCCAGCATTTATTTTCTAAATTGAAAATATTTCTTGTGAAATATAACCTTGATAAGGAAGAGGAAAGAAACACTCCAGTGCTAGATAGTCTTAAGAGTGTTCCATGAAATTAAAAAAGCAATATTAAAAGAATCTAGGTGGCAATAATCAGCTGAACTTGGATATAATTTTGCACTAAAAAATCATGAAACTTTTGTGGACAACTAGATGAACACAAATGAACAATTTCATGCTGTTGCCAAATAAAATTACTAACCTCCTACTGGAGTAATTAATAAGAAGCAGATGAAGAAGTCCTTTGTAGGATTAATAGTGTTTGTTCTGCTTCATAATGGTGGGAGATTACCTTGAGTACTGTACTCCTGAGCCTTCTACTTCAAGAAAAAAATAGTGGAATTACTGAAGGGAATCTATAGAGAGGACAAGTGTGAATGACTCAGAGTCTAGCAGATGAGTCCTGTGAGAAAAGATCAGTGTGGTATTTTTTTATTCTAGAGCAGAGAGGGTTAAGGGGTTGCTTGACAGCCATTCTTTGAACACATGAACAGGTATTCAAGATCAAACAGCAATTCTTTCTTCATTTTCATGAGAGAGAGAGAAAGAATAGTCTTGAAGCCAGAAAGATTCGGTTTAGACATTAGGAAGACCTTTTCTAAAAGTAAAGGTAATATAGTGAAACAATCTTAGTGGAGAAGGCTGTACAGGTTACACTGATGAAGGTCCTTAACAGGTGGTTAAAGACCATAAACATCCAGAGGGATAAACTGAGAAGTTTATCCAGAGGGAGTTAACCAGAAGTTCAGGATAGATTGGAGGTCGCACCATGAAGTTCCTCTAAGGTTCTATATCAATCTTTAGGTTTTAAAAGCTATAGGGTAACATATGGTAACTCCAGAAACATTCCCTTACAATAAATGCTTGGATTTTTGACGGGGCATTAAATTTGACTCTCTTGTCCCAGTAGGAAGATTATAATTACTGGCATGGAAATAAATAATTAATAGATAAATAAATAAATGAAAAGTGTCTGAACATACAGACAGATCCTCCCAAGAATGATACCCTAGCAATTAAATGGACTTTCATTTCAACACCTGTGTGCTGTAGGTGTAAAAACTGAAGTAATGTTTTCCAGAAGTGTTCTACTCCCATTTATGAATCTGGGTGCAATCAGCACTGAATAAAGTGGGAAAAAATGATGTTCCAATACTAATGATTTTTTAAAATATCATGTCTGATGCCTAAAATGTGCTGCAATCCTTGTACCCAAACCTGCTCTGCATGGAATCATGACCATTAGCCAGCCTGCACTAAAAAAAGGATTTAAGCTGTGAATACTGACTGTATCATTTTTCTGTGTTGCTTAAAATAGAAATGCATGTGAAGTGATACAATTCATTCTGATACAATATGTCTGAGTTTCCTGTGGAATCATGGAAACATCCTCAAATATTTTTAGCCAAATATTGTTGTAAGGCTTGGCAGTATTTTTTATTCTCTCAGCTTTGTTCTGCAACATCGGAGCCCATATGTCAATGTAAATGTCAAGAAGCTGCTCCTATGTCCTTTCAGGGTTCTGTTGCAGAAAACCTGTAAGGAGCCAAATTAGACTTTTGTTTCAAATTAACCAGTTGCTTTAACCATTACCTGGGTAGTTGTACCATCATCTCCTCCCCAGTCAGGTGTTCAAGGCACAATATGAGCCATCACACCAGGTACACACTGGAAGTCTGCAGTGATCTGGTTTGCCATGCACAGATAAATTACCATAATTTGAACAAGATCAGGTACATGCATGCTTGCACAGCATCAGAAGTCGGTAACATGCTGGAATCCTTCTTACATTATATTTTTTCCAGGCAGCTGAAATAAAATTTTTGGTCTTCTCTAGCAGAGAATTTTGGCATGTATTTGACTTGTAAATACACAACAAAACACCTGGATTCAAGGGACAATGAAAATGTAGCATGTTCTAAGCTTAACCAAGGCATGAAAATATTTACAAAATATGTTCTTTAGATTTTGTAAGGATTTGAGAGTATTAAGTGTTGAAGTCTATGCAATCAAAATTCTCTTTGTTTCATTGTGTGAATGCTTTTGAAAATCTGCTTACAATTCATGGAAACTTTTTATCCATTTATTATATTCTGAAAAAAAAAATCTCCCTTGATTTAAACTATTCTTTTTAAGGAAAATGCCCAAATCATTACCTGTAGTAAGCATTTTTCAATCCTAGTGCTGTTAAATGTGAATGAAGTTTTGGAAGTCTTACCATCAATTGAAGTCGTTTCATTTTAACCTGCCAGCCCCACGTGCTGTTCATGTGTAGTAAGGAGTGGTTTGTGTACTCCTCACTATTTCTCTACTGTGTTCTATTACTAATATGTTTTGTTTTGGTTTTTGTTTTGTTTTGTCGTGTTTTGTTTTGTTTCCACAGACTACATATCCAGTCAGAATGGTGAGCCAAAATCTCAGCACAAGGGACAGAAAGTCAGCACATACTCCCACCGAGGACCCTTTTAGACACCCGCCAGGCAACCAAGCAGCAGCCTATGAAAGCAAGAGCTGTCAGCTGTCTAATTTGTGTCTGAGCAGCCTCCTGAAAGAGAAGGAGATCGTGGAAGCCATCAAGCACACCCGAGGCACGTACGAGACCCTGGCTTCAGAGGTCACCCAGAACGGTTTGGCTGTCACGGCCCCCAGTACAGCAAAGCCAGCGTCCAAGGCTGACAGCTTCCCCATGTTCTCAGGAGCTCCAAAAGACCAAAGTGCTGTGCCTCGGCAGCACACCACCTTCACGGGGAGACTGGGACAGCCCCCGAGGGGACCCATCTCTTTACACATGTACAGCAGAAAAAACGTTTTCCTCCACCACAATTTACACACGGCAGAGCTACAGACTTTAGGTCAACAAGATGGCTAACAAGGTGCTTATTTTCTTGCCATGGAGGGAGAGTAATTAAAGAGGGATGTAAGCTCACCTAGAGGTCTGTCTTCAGTTCTCATCTGCTGCTACATTCATGTGAAAAAAAAAATAAAATAAAAATTTAACATTGTGTGTAGGTTCCATATTTTCCCACCTTGGACTGAGGCAAAAGGATGAATGAGATTGTTAAATAACTGAGCTGATTTGTCATGCAGAAGTCACCATGGCTTTAATAAATGGGACCATTTGGCTGGCACTGCTAGGCCAATATTGGCTGAATATATTTTTATCCCTTCTGTAAGTCACTATCATTCCCTAAAGTTCTAGAAGATGATCTTAAATAATACCTGTATGTTTAATAATATTACTGTTAAAGTAGATGTGAAGAATGAATAGATAAATAATTAGTAAACCCTCTTGAATTTCATAGAGATTAGGGAAATAAGGAGTCAGAAGTCGTTAAGGACCCTCTTTTTATGCTTTTTTTTTTTTAATACGGTGAAATTTGGTCATTTACAGAGTGTTGCCGCTTCCTGATGTTTGTGTTTCATGAGTGCCTCATGCCACAAGTAGGGGAACTGACTGATTTTCCTCTAACAGGTTCATAGCGAGTCACCAGGTATTTGAGTCAGTAATTGGATCCCAAACTGAGGATGTCAGCTTGTTTCCTAAACCTTCCCTTCCCTCTTCACACTTCGATTTAACTACATTTCTTTGAGTGTTTCTGTTCTATGAGGACATGTCAAGTTGTGGTGATCTTTGTGCTTTACAGGCACTGTAGCACTCATGATGCAATGTGACATTCTGCTGTGTAATGCATCCTATAATTTCATTTCCCTTCCCGAACCAAAAATCACTGAAAGACTAAAGTAAGAGAAATCATCTTATTATCCAGGCCAAATGACCTGCCTAAGTCCTAATTTCTGTGGGCTGTGTCATCTGCACTTCAGGACCTGTTGGATTACACCAGCTCAGTGGGTTTGCTAGTCTTGACATGTTGCAGACAAGTGAAATTAATTTACTGCCCGGTCTCACGGGAGCATGAAATCATCCGACCACGCCACAGAACTCGAAGAGCTGTCGGTAGCATAAGATCCGGTTTTCCCCTCTCAGAAGTCCTGGAAGCATCTCAGTCCCATTACTCCAAACATGTGGCATATGTGAAATATGACACTTAGTTTACAACCTCTCTGATGCAGGGTAATCTGTTTGAGTTGTGATGGCACATGCAGTTAGTAGTTTATAAATAATCTGGCACGTTTAAGCACGATTGAGGCAGATCTGAGACAAGTGACCTCTCTCTTTAACTGGTGATTAATAAGGAAAGACCAGGGTGCAGCACATCCTCACACACAGAAACAAGCCATTGTGACTTAACAGAGATAGCATATAATGAAAAATAAAGCATCTGTAGCCACTCAAAATCTGTGACTTTTAACAGGTAGGTCACATAGAGTGTATGAAATGAATTCAAGATAAAATTTTACCTAGTGTTAAATATATCTGCTTCACTACTTAATATTTGGATTAATACAAGGAAATTGTATTAACAAGTCTTGCTTAGACTAAAAAAAAAATAGATTATGAGCTTGGCAGACATTCTGTAAAGCAATTTCAGCAGCCTGAAATTTCAGGCTTCTGTTTATTGAGGATTTTATTTTGATTAGAGCAGATTTTATTACATTATCTGATGTTGAAGAGAGCAGGTTTTGTCTACATATTCTGTAGTGATAATGTTGAGTATCCAAAGATGGATACATAAGAACCAAGAAAAACATTTGCCAAATTTCTTCGTGTTATGTGTGCATTGCTACTGCCAAAACAGAATGTGCAAAAATTGCAAACACAGCTTTACCCAATTAACTGCGGGTATTCAAGACACCTAATCCTGCATTGAAACTCATAGTTTAAAGTCTACCAAATAAAAATAGTAATAAGATAATTTCTCTACTCAGAATCACTTTTTCTTCTTAGCAATACCTTAAAGCCGTGGTAGATTGAAAGGACAGTTAATTCTTACTAAAAAATCATTTCAGTATTGCTCATCTCAAGAGCGGATGTATGCAATTCAATTTCAGACCTGTAAATAAATTAAATATACACTGTAATCAAGGAATTTTTTTCCAGGACACAAATGTACTGTACTACTTTAAAAAAAAACAACAAACAAACCAATACCCTCTTCAGTTTTAGGTTATGTACTGTATCTATAGTTGTTTTTTTCCTGGGAAAATGGACTTTTGGATTACACTTTATTAAAAAAAATCCATCTATAAACTTCAAAAATAGCATTTTAAATGCTACTATTTTCTTGGAGAATCTTTTATAGAGCTGAAACTTAAAAAAACTGGAAAAAAACAGTTCAATGAAAGTGAGGGATATTTTTGAAATGTCATCTTGAAGCTGTTTTGTATCAGTATTTTCAGCATTGCTATGTTGTTTGTAATACTAAGTGTAAATCTCACCCAGAGAAGGGTATTAGCCACATGTTAATGTACAGGACAGCAGTAACTGTAAAACGGAGGTCCTTTCTTTGATCCTCTTGTGTATATAGTAAATCTTAAAGCAACAGCATGTGGACATTCTGGCAGTGAATTGATTCCTTTGTACTAAAAATCTCTAGTTTTTTAAGAGTTCCATGTACAAAATGATTTATACATTTCTCCAAGGCTGTACATATCCAAAGACATGACACCAGGGGAAAAAGGCATGTATTATTTTTTTTCATGGATGTACCTTTCTTCCCATCTTTTTTTTTCTCCTTCTGTACAACAAAGCATAACTGCAAAGTTTCTGCATAAAATTACTTGTTAATTCCATGTCTTTCAGTGTAATAGAGGGCATTTTAAGGAGGAGGAAATCCCCAAAGAAAAACTGTTTCCATTTGAAGCAGTACCCGTCCCATTTTTTTAAAGCAATCACTTGGCAAAAGAAACCTTAGATCTGCGCCCTAAATATTTTTTTAGTAATTTAACAGAGCCACACCTGAAATGGCTTATCATCATCTCTAGACTTACCCTGACTAGGACATTTTTATAAGATACAATAACATGCTAGAGCCAGCCCTGGTCATAAATTCTTGAGATGGAAGGAAAACGCTTGTCCAGTACTGTTTTTGTTTGGCTTTCAGAGCAGTGGAAAGGTTTTTTGTATACCTTGTGCATGTGAATGAAGCTCAAGCTGTGTGCTTGGGCATACTGGAAAGAGAAGTCTTAGTAAAAAACTCTCCTCTATTTAGGCTATTTAGCAGCGTATGAGGGCATCCAGCAACATAAATTTCTGCCACCTTTCCAGACAGGACAGCCCTCTGTATGTAAAATGAAACAGCTAGAATAGATTCCTTTACTTCAGTCCAGACTCTTCCTGGTTTTTATTCCACACACCTCCACATAAATGTTAGAAGGGATTTCCTTATGTGGCTTTTCTTTCTGGAAATTGTGAGGGGTATATATCCAGACTAAGATGCTGAAATGATGTTTAGATAAGCATTTGAAGGCTTACCAAAATGTTCATGTTTGTCCTACAGGTTCATTACAGTCATTACACATTTGTTACCAATAAAAATTGGTATTTTTCCCTTTCCTAAAAGCCAGTTTGGAAGTAATGATTTCTGTCTGTGCTGATTCACTTTATACTGTTAAATACAAAGTATACTCTGCAAACTAATAAAAAAAGGTATTTATTTACAAATCAGTACTGTAATTTACATGCCCTAACAGTTGTGCCATATCTACACTGGTTTGATTGGTATGACATTGTTTGGATTATGCCAAGTTAAGTCACCTGATGATTGAGATTGTGGCCTTTAATCCAACTAGTCTTGCTTTATGCATAGGAAATCTCTGAATTTGGAAATCTTTCCTGGTTCACAAAAAAGACAAGAAAATATTTAATCTAACAAAAACACCAGATCATGATCTATGGTGAATGCACTTTTTTTCCCCCTTCACATTCAAAAGCAAAAAATCTCTGCAAGTCCCTTTGTATATCTACATAGTTCATAAATGAAATAGAGTAGCATCTAACAAAATGCAAAATCTTGAAATAAGTACCTGGAGGAAAAAATCCAGGGGAGTCTTCTCACAGATGTTTGTAAAGTTGCTAAGTTTGTAAAGATGTTGGTAAGTTCTGTATCTGAGTGCACTGATGAAATATGTTCTACGGCCTCTACTGCTCTCACTCTGATGATTTTTTGCAGGGGGAGAGTTTGCTGTTTGAAGCTTGTTCTAGACAAAGCAGGCAGTACAGTGTGAGGAAGTACACTGAAAGTAACTGTGGAGGTCTTCTCCCAGCTTGGAGAAGCACACAGCATCATCTCCAGCATGTATCTTAGCGTTCTTCAGCCAGCAAGTAGTTGACAGAGATTCCTCAGGAGAACAGCCTCAAATCATGCAGACCATGACTGCCTATAAACGGACTTTAACATGTCCCATATAAGGCACTTCTAAAATAATACAGAAATTTCAGCAGCTGCAGAGCACACCTTGCTGGCTTGTTGGAGTTTTTTTGAGATAAATGTGCCATGTGCTGGTTTTAACCTTGTAAAGGAACTTGCTTGCTCACTGGTGGTCTGCCCAGAATGTGAGAGTTTATCTGCTGTATAGGATATGATACCAGCTCCTCACAGTATAAAGACACTGCATATCCTCTCTGAGGAGCTTGAGATTTGCAGTGTATTTTCAGTCAAGGACGACTATCTGGATTTACTTTTCTTCTTCTTCGAGGATCTTCTGTTGTTACAAAGTCAGTGGAAAAGAAACTTGCTTATTGAAGTATTTTGGAATGATTTTGTGATTAATTTTAAAATACACTTAAAATTTATGTCCCTGTATCTAAAGACAACAAAAAAAAAGAAAAAAAATATAAACTTTTATCAGCAAAAATTTCCCATAAATCTGCGATTTTCACTAGCCACAGCTGTCACTTGCATCCTCTACAGATGTGAAATAATTTTGGATTTGCTGGTTTTGTTGCCTTCATTACCTGGAAATCATTACCCTTAGTTCTGGGGGTTTTGTGCCATCAATCCAGTTCTTGAAATACACAGGGAGGGCTGTTGAGGATTTCTGTGGAAGTAATCCTGGTACTCCGAAAGCAGGGCAACAGGAAACTTACCTGGAGGTCTCTGTGTGTTTCCTGGGGATGGAAGTACTTTTCTGATTGATCTTAACTATGAAGGATTTGTGAGAATCTGATAGATGTGGCAAGTAGCAGATCTGTTTGGTTTCTAAATCCACATAGAGGTTATAGAACAGAAAATACTCCACTGAGATTTTTCTAGTGGGCAAATAATATCTCCTTATATTCTGTATCATGACCATTTCTGTGTCTCTCTGGATTTCAGGAACATTTCCCTTAGGTGCGGAGTTGTGATGACTCTCTAACAGGTTCCACCACAGTGTTACTTCTGCTATGAGAAGGCTCCACTGGATTTTATTTTTTTTTTTTAATTTCAAATATCTCATCATTAAAATGTTTTAATGTTTTCACCCAGAACTGCTGTGCTGCTGGTGTAGTAAAAAGCAGTGCATTCACAGAAAATGTCCCTTTCCCATCTGGGTAGGCTCTTGGTGAGTTGAAGTCACAGCTGACTTACATCTACCCAAAAACTGTCAAACTTATTTAAGCACCTAAATAAACAAATATATTGCCATGTTTGAGCCTGCTTTTGTCACATTGAAAAGGCCCTAATAATGCAATTTTTAAATGCATATGGGTATCAACAGTAGCAGTAGAATTGTAATTGATTTTGAATTTTCCATTGTGTCATTGCACTTTGTATGAGGGTTTAATATGAACTACACATTGACTTTTATTTCTTTTCTAACCTAAACTTGATTTCAACAGGGTTCAGAATTCTCTACTATATAAGCATGTAAGCAATCCCATAAAACAGTCAAATCCCTCTTCTTTAAAAAGCTAACACACAAATAAATAAGATTTTTCTGACATGAACAATTTCATTCATATTTATTGTTTGAAAGGTACAATGTGTGAAAAGTATTTTTACTTGTATCTAAATATAAGTACTTTTCAAACACCCCACATTAGTAGAAAAGATAAGAAACTACCTTTGTATTAAAGTCACTTGTCCAGCTATACCATTTGGCTTTATTTGCCAAATCTTTTTAAAGAAAATCTATTTGTTTTCCATAGTTAAGAGTGTGAAAAAAATAAAAAGTTTTAGTACATGCTCTACGGAATGTATGGAGAGATGATCCATATCTCAAGGAGAATATAAGCAATTGAAGTCCTTAATCGGTGATGCATCTGGTATTTTTTAAGCGAGAGGATCAACAGGATACAAAAATCTGTGTAAGAGGAGAGCAGATGTTTTGTTGCTCAGAAAACTCTAATGGAAGGCTGACAGATTAATAGTTCTTTTTCTGTTCCATGGCTGGTGGTGCAGAGCCATTTGCTGTGAAATAACACTGAAGCAATATTTACAAAGTAAATCTATTGGAATAACAAGAAATGAGATAAAATGGACATGTATCACCCCAAAGTATGGTTAAGGGTGCTTCCATAATTTGATCAAACAGCATCTGAGTGAATTTACATCTTTTTATTAGCAGGGTATTATCTTTATCTGAAGGATAAGTGTAAGCGGAACAGTGCAATTTGCATCGTAACATAGAAACGATTCAGACAAAAACATTAAATAAAAAGATTCTATCTCTAAAGCCTTGCACTTTGTATGGTCTTCTCTAACTACCTGTAGTAGTTTTATGTAATTTTATTTCATGCAGCCGTGGTAATGCCCTTACGTTGGGCAACAAGGAGAAAACATTGAAGAGAGTCATGATCCCGACCCTACATCGAGAGCTGCACTTGGTTAACAGGATCAAGGTTTTGGTTTTCCTTTCCAATAAAGGATCAGGATTCTTGTGAGAAAACCTTTTCACAAACAACTCCACAGGCAGCTTGGCCTATGTGAATTTCAAATTGGTTGGGGGAAAATTAAAATTTTCATTAAAAAAAAAATGATTACAACTCTGACTATTTTTGAAAATATGTTCTTTAATACTGCTGAAGGCCATTAGAGAGCTTTGGGCATTTTTCTGTAAACAAAAGTGTTCTGTTTCATGTATTAAAATTGGACATTTTTATCTGATCATTTCCTCACTGTGAACTTGTCTGTGAATATCTTGCTGTCCAGAATGGTATTTTTCAAAACTACTGACCGCTATAAAAATTAAATGACTAATAAGACAGTGAATTTTGTATTCTGTGCTGCTAAACACCCATTTAATTCTAACAACAGTACACAGCAAGGCTGTTTGTTATATACTATTGTAATTAATTTTTTAAATGTAATTGGCAATACTACAGAGATTACTTGAATTAGAGACTTTAGAAGAGCAACACAGATGAGAAAAGGAGGAAAATATTAACTTGAAGGTTAAGTGTATGTAATGCACTGTTGAAGAGAGTTGGAGAGTAAAGTTCTATGGGAGACAAGGTAAAGCTTTTTCACTGAACACACTCCAGTCAGTCCAGGATCACTTTGCTGATTTAGATAGTAACTTAGATTTAAAAGGAACAAAATGAGAATATTTTTGCTGAGAGATAACACACTCACAAAGGCAACCTAAAAATCAACTTAGAGCAGAATTTGCAATAGTGAAGGTATTTGCCTCAAGGTGTGGTCTGAAAAGAAAACCGTAAATTATATCTAAGTTCTGATTCAACAAGTTCATTATTGATTTTAGTGGTTTCACTCTACAAAGCCAGAATTGGTTAAACTCATTCTTATTTAACAGGCAAATACTTTGTATTATTTAAGAATTGCCAGGGCATAACCCTAACCTTCGACTTTAGTACCACAGTACCACACATCCTCTGATTTCTTTCTTTTCTGTTCTTTTCTTAATTGTTTTGAGGTTTTGTAACTTCGGTGCAATAAGAATATGATTGTTTCCAATTCAGTCGTTTTGCGCTGACTGAAAACAGATACGTACGTAGCCTTTAGATGAGAACACTGTTGTCTCTGAAGAATATCAAGCAGCATTCTGTTGGTTTTTTTAAATCAGAATACTGGCTAAATAATTTCTGTGGATTACTCTGAAGAGTTATGGCAGTTTATAAAACAGTACTATGGGATTCTGTTGGTATTATTTAATGGTTATTTGGTTGTTCCTGATTTTAGTTGGCATTATTTCTCCTTCTATGTTTTATGGAAAGAAATATTATTTTTGAATATTTGTATGGACTTTAAACCTTATTGTAGAGGTGCACATTCATATATTTCCATATTTGAAATGAACATAAAGGGCTCTTAGAGGTTTTTTTTTCTTTTCATGCTGCCAAAAGATAATTTGTTAATAAAAATCCTGTGTTCTACGATGAGCCTGTGTTGGTTTTGTCTTTGAAATAGGTTATATTTCTTTGACATTTCTTCATACTTTTGCTGGGAAATACATACTGCACTTTAATAAACACTAATTCCTTTATGGCTTAGTGCTATTAGCAATCTGTCACGATCAAGAGACGTATAATTTTTTCCCGAGGTTCTTTAATCACTTGATGAGAACTCTAGGTTGAAGCTATTTGATACTGTGCTAATAATAAAGTATGAACACCTGTTCAGAATATTTTATAAAATTTAAAGGTTGTCTACAAAAATTCTACTATGTAGCAGAAAAAAAAATCTATTCTGCCTTGGTATTTTGCAAATTCCTCATTACACTATTTCCTGCGTATCCAAATAATTTTGCTTACACAACGTTTTTCAATTCCCTACTCCATTTCTCAGTTGTTCTTAGTGTGAAAATGTTATTGTCTATAAATAAAATTAGGCTTTGCTTTCGTTTTTCTTCTCTTTAGAGTCTTGTTCCACTATATTCTTTTGCTCTTATAGTATGTGTGTATTTTTGTGTTGTCCATCCCAGTGTTTCAACTCGGGATGTTATAAAACACTCCTCCACTTTGCTTCATTTTCCCCTTAGCATATCTAAATTATATATCTTTACCTTCAAAGGCCAAAATCATTAATATTACTTTAATTCAAATATAGAAGAAGTAAGCAAAATTTCACATTTGTAAGGCTATAAAGTATTTGTCATTACTAACAGTAGTATATAAATAAAAGAAGCATGAAGACCAAAGTGATTGCTCATCGTGTCATAACTGAGTTCCATTTCAGCTTTTGCCTGCATGTAAATAATTCTTATGGGCTGCATTCTCAGACCAGGAGGTTTATTTGTTTGGGGGGGTTCTGGTTGTTGGTTTGGGATTTTTTTTTTTCATCACTACCAGTGTACCATTTTCAGTCCCTGCTTTGAAAGCCTCAGCTCAGTTTCCAGTTCTTCATCTAGAAATGGCTGTAGCTCATTTCACAGTACTTAGATGCCTGCTACTCTCTCAGTAATACTGTTTAAAATGTATGTCCCACTCTAAGCTGTTTCTTCCTGTTACCATCCACTCTTGAATAGCTGCTCCATTTCAGTGCTGTTTATAGTAATTCTTCCGAGCATTTGGGTCCCTGGCAGGAATATGAAGCTTAATGTGTTATTTGACTTTATAACTTCATATACAATCTTCCAGGGAAAAATAAAACTGAAACAGAAGAAAAGTTTTTAATCTGATATTTTTCTGTGAATTTAAATTACTGTATTATCAACCTTCTACTAAATGAAGCTAAAGAAACATCAAATTAGATGCACGTCCTGGAAAATGGAAGATTCTTTGAATTTAGTACAGGTTGTACAACGGTACATGGGAGGTAAGGAAGCTTTCCCACAAAGCATCATTTCTATGAAGCTTGAGTGTGTCCAAAATGATGGAAACCTTAGCATTTGTGTTGTGATAGTCTTTAAAGTGCCTGAGAATTTTTTCATGGTTACATTATATATGTTTTTTACTTCCTTGTAAAGCATTCTTTTATGAAACAATGGGACAGGAATTTATTCCCTATCACAGAAATACCTCAAAAGCTATTGATTACTGAGAGTGAAACAATACTCATCAGACAGCAAAGTAATTCCTCAATTAGTTTGTATATATTATAATTCATAATATTTTATGTTTTAAAAGCTCAAAAAATAATATGAATGCTGTTGCTTTAGAAAAACTACATGTAAGAGAATGAGCTAAGCCTTAAACGGAGTTTCAGGTTGAAAAAATACTAATATGAAATTAAAGGAAATTGATCTCAGATTTTTCAAGTGGTGGAAGAGCTCTAATAATCAGCATAGCTCGATTTCACTTCTTTTGATGACAAATGTGAAATACTTCTGCGTCAGAAGAATCAGCATCTACCCTTAGGCTGCTGCATACCAGCCCTGCTTGCTGCACTAGCTAGATGCAGATACTGTTCCAAATTACTTCAGTTATTTTAATCCATTCCTCTTTCCACCGTTCACTTTTTTCCTTTTCTCATATTTCCCTTTATTATAAGTTTCTATCTGTATTCTAAACTATGCTGACCCGTTTAAGACACCGGGAGCATTAAGAACTGAGTTTCACCTGTGCTTGATTTAATTACCAGGTGGTAAGTGCCAGGCCTTAAAAGGTAAGGGTGGGGGGAGGTAATTATTGCTATCATTTGTAGCACATGTTCAGGGAAAGTAACACTCAGAAAAACGTAGTGGATGTGTATTTTGGGGTAAGGCAATGTAAAGGCCTGTGAGAAGCATAGTCTGATTTATGTGGATTTTTTTCTTGTTTTGTTAGTTAGGTGTAAGACTACATTACTTTAGGCTCTTTACTCTATTCAAATGCACGAATTTAAGGCCTGTCTGCACAAAAGATGCTACAAGAAGCCGGCTGAAGAAGTGCTTCGGTAAGTCCATGTGTTCCTATGGTTTAGCGTTCTGAAATCTTTGTTAAGTGGAGATGGGTATGCTGTGAAGTCCGGTGTTTTTGCACCCATTAAGTAACATTGCGTTTTGTATGTTATGCTTATGGGCCTATTAATCATGCCAGTCTATCATTACTTGCCTGTCACCCTTCTCCTTCTGTTAAACTGATTTTTGTTTTGAAATATGAATGGTGCCTACTAAAGTCAATATTCTTCTCTTATTTAACATGGCTTAATGGAGACACTACAAATTAAGGCTGTGTGAATTTGTGTTCCCAGTTCTTCTAGGTGTGTGTGATAACCTGGCATGTAATCCTGGGGTAGTTTTTTCTTCTGTGTTACTGCTTTTGTTTTGTGTTTTTTTTGTTTTGTTTTGTTTTTGTTTTTTGTTTTTTCAGGCTGTGTTAGCTCAAGGCCTGAGACTCTTGATCTTTAAGACCCAAGTGTGAAAAACATCCAAATTTGTGGTCTGCTCTAACCCATGGACATGCACACACAAACTCTAACATAAAACTTTGTAGGTGAACCTTTGTGAACCTCCTGTCGCTACCCCTTTTTGCTTTCTTGCTGCAGAAGTACAATTCTTCACATGTCTATTTGATTCTAAGTTAAGGTTTTTAAGCAGACCAAACTAGATAAGAAGATGAGATAAAAAGTACTGTGACAGGGTCTTGGAGTAGGAGGAACCTAACTGTGGAATTGTCTATGCATTCCACTCCATTAACAATAAGGGGAGCTAAGGCAACTCACTGTCTTAGCTGCAGCAAGACTCAAAGTATGAACTAGAGAAGCATCGGATAAAGTGCATATGAAGTAAGCAATTTTCTTTATTAGTTTCTATGGTAACACACCACTACGTAAAGCTAAAGAAGGAGTAGTCCACAAAATGCAGCATTAATTCAACCATGTGAACAGTGTCACTGTTTGTCTGATGTGTAAAGGCATAAGTAATATGTACTTACATAATATGTAATATGTAGTGGGAGCAGTCTAACTGTTAAATTAAGAGCTTGAGTCTTGGAACCATAGCACTGCAATGTATTGCTGTGATAAAGCAATTTGTATGGACTGGGAGGTGGCACTGCTAGATACTGACCCACATCGTTTCTCACAAGGCTTATAGCCTGTAACAGGATTAATGAAAGCAAAATGAAAATCTTCTTTTGCTGTGAAAGGAATGTCTTTAACTCATAACCGGTGGAAAAGCTGATAGAATGGAAAAGGCAACACACCATGCAGAGTAACTGGGGTCCTTTTCAAAGGTTTTCACACATCCAAATTAAGTTCAATGGGACTTTGGCAGCTCTGATATTGCTCTTAGGTTCCTGAACTGAAAGGCAAGCTCCAAGGAAAAAATTCACAACTAAAATCTGGTGTATCTATTTGAAACAATCTGAAAAACCCTCCCAGGTTATGCCTTGAAAAAGAACTTCATCTTGTCATTCCAGAAGGCAGTGCTGCCGCAGTGACCAGGTGACTCTTGACACTGACTTTAAGGCTGAGTTATGTGCTCAGAGACTACTTGCCCTGCTACTTTCTGGCAATGATACAGCTATTTTGATATATAAATTTCATCTCCTTAAATTGCTAATATCCTACTTATATTTCTTAGCTATTATATAACAGTCATGTCAAAACCCTGGTATGTTATTTCAGAGACAGTTTTGTTGAATTGCTCCACTGTTTCATGGAATCCCAGCTCTTTTTCTGTCCTACTCTCCACTTGGACTGTTTGCCTTGTTTGCTTGTACCAAGTGTCTGATTGGCCCTAACAGCTCTGCCCATGGAGAGCGGGGCCAAAAATATTCAAAATAAGGAGGTGAAAAAATAAAAGTAAAAATCAAGACTTGTGTTCCTTCAGAGCAACAACTAGAAGCTCAACATGGTACATTAGGACATCTAAATTAGCAGTGGACAGCTTTGAGCAGATGACTGTTATACTCTATTTCAAAAGTGATTATATATTAATTAGAAATTCATTTATAAATTTAATATCCTTGTCCTACCCTTTCAAATATAATTAACCTTCGAATTGTATTAGAATGTGGAAATATAAGAGTGATATTAATAAGCATTTGTATACACTCAGTAAAGGAAGTCTCTGACCCAGCAACCTGCTGACATTTTTTTTTTTTTTTTGCTTTGGAAATTCCTGGGGGTGTATCCTAGTGACTGTTATTTCTGTTTCGACTGGAAGGACAGGGAAAAACTCTGAGAGAAAGAAAATGTTACACCAGCATGCATGCCCGTAGATCACTTCTGTGGCATCCTCCCTTGTGAAGGTCTACTGACACCTGATGGGATGTACTTTCCCAGAGGGGGAAAAAGGTACAGGAGCTAAACTAGTTTGAAAGAGGGAAAGGGACACAACCAGCCTTGTCAGTGGTAAGCAATGGGATGGCATATCAAAAGTCTGGGAACTGAGTGCTAGTGAGATCCCTAAGTCTGCTCCATGAGGTGTCGACATGGTTATCTGATAAATAATTGGGGAATCATCTCTCCTGTCAGCAACCTTTGCTGTGAAGAGTACTTGAAAGAACTTTCAGAGACTCATGTGTGTGACAGGCACTAACGACTTAAGAAAATGCAGATATTTGTGATATATGGCTCAGAAGTAAGTAGAAATGTAGTGACTTCAGGACACTGATGTGTGAAAGAAAAAAGCACCTTAACAACAAGTATACTTTTCCCCCTGAATCCTGCATTCTCACATTGAGGCGTGATTGTATAAATTGGTATTGGTAGAGCTGGTAAGGCAAATGTTGAAAGGAAGCTGTTGGGGAGGTGCAGGGAGTGCTTGGCTTGTCTGTGTTACCCTGGTAGCAATGGCACCCACTGGTCTCTTCAGTTCCCCGGTTTTTTACATGCTGGTGTTTGCTGGCAACAGCTAACATATTTTTGTTGTCTTTTTAAGAGATTAATCTGGTCTAAACATTGAGTTATAATCTACTGGAAAATGTGTAGTGGTCAGTAGTGGCTGACATCATGGTTCAGCTAATCCAGTGGTAAATGGGAAGTCAAAAATTGAAGAACTTCTGATTCCACCCCCATCAGCTTTTGGGTGGTTTGTACTAACGTGGCCTTCCTGTGCTGGCTTGGGAAGGGATTTAATTAGGTTCAATTAACCAGTAAATGTCTTTCACCGGAGGAGGAGCTATATATCTCGGTAGTTTTCAGAGAAAACTCTCTGTGTTAACTGTTTTGTACGCTGCATATGAAATCCCTTGAGGAACTGTTTCTGTAGCCTGTTCTATAGGAGTTACACTGATGAAGGTACTTGTGTAATCTTTTTCCTGCATCTCAGAAAACCCTCCTAGGGCTGGACATGGGTTGCCTTCCACAGTAGCTAGCTCATAAAATCAGCAAAGAACTTGGACAGTGGACGCTGACCACCAGGAGACCCAAGAAGTGCCTTTTTTCTTGGCAGTGTCAGCTGAATCTTATTTTCTTTATCTGTAATTTGGAGCTAAATTGTGTATGGGGACACAATCAGCCAGCTAATTGCCCCAGTGAGGAATATTTTTCTTTGCTAAGAAATCAAAATTGCAGTGTTTTAGGCAGGCTACTTCAGGGCAAACCTATGATTTCTTTCACTTGTATTTCAACTATGCACTGATGTCGTTTGAAAGCCTTTCTGGGAGGTTGCCTCCATAGTGGAGGACTGCTCTTTAAACTAGACACAGAACTACCCCAGGTTTAAAAATTGCCCTCCCTCCTTTCTTTAAGGGTCTCTTTTAACTAAATGTCACTTCAGTCTAGCTTAAGTAGTTGCTGTAGAAGTGTTGCTGAACAAACAGGTAGTAAACCCCCAGGAGCACACAGGGAACATATGCCCTGACCCATATGGAATGCAGGCTCTGACCTTGGTGCTGTAGTATCAAGGAATGTCAAATTCTGCCTTCTGAAATAGCTGCAGCTTGTTCCACAGCAGCAGGGGCATGTGGCCACTGGGTCACATCATATTATTTGGACCTGCCATATGGGAATCTAATTCGTCCAGGTGGTTTTACCCTTCTGGCTTCTGACATAATGAAAGATCATTGCAGGCTCTGTGCAGCTCCCAAACCCTGCTTCTACATGTGTTGGAACTTCACAGACACCAAGTCTTTAACCCAATAAAAGAACAAACTCACTTTATGCTGTATCACTGAAACTGAGATATTCTTCCCAGGGCAAAACCTGCTGGTGGTAAATATATCATGGTATGAGTTTACATATATATAATTAAAATCTGGCACATAGGAAAACAGGATCTGCAGCAGTTTCCTGTTTAGAAGGAATACCACAAAGGGTGCTGAGTCCTTATTTTGCTTTCTGTGGTCATTAGTCAACTAAGAAAGTTAATTACTTAAGGTATTTATAAAGCAGCAAAATATTCATAGAAATTGTTTAAGGTTCTTTAAATATTTATAGAAAAAATGACGATTTCCATCTGTCACCCTAAAAATGGTGCTGATGATTGTTCAAGGTCTGTCATACTTGAAACTGTCTGGCACCCTGAGCAAGGCAGGGAGAGATGCCATTTGTTTCTCTTCTATGCAGATAAAGAAAATCGTGCATACGATTGTACATATGTAGCAAACCAGGAAGTAGTGACTTTGACTTAGGAAAGCAAGCTTTTTTTTTTTCTTCTTTTTAAACAAAAAAAGCAAGTTCTACCTTAAGCTCAGTAAGTCTTTCAAACAAGTCTCTTGTATTTTCATAATGTAGAGTCAAAATAATCGATATGCAAGACAACGTGGGTGAGTCTATTAATGCCTAATCTTCTGGGGAAGGGATGTGATGTGTGTAGAGAAATGGCTGCAAGAGTATTTTTTTCACTTTTGAAACATTGCCCTCTGGTGTAAAGCTGCTGTCACAGAAATGCTTGATCATCACCCCTTCTTGTCACACGTTGAGTCAGCTCCCCCATTATCAGTGGTATGGGGTGATGTGGGGCAGCCTGGGACTCCCTAAGCAGTTCCTGATGTATCAGGCAAACAGTGGACCTCAGCAATCCCTGGACGAGATGCCCTGAGGGTTCCAATTACAGCCACTCTTCCAGGGGCTTTGTTGCTGCATTGTAGATGCATCCGGAAGGACCGGCAGATACATCTGTGCCCAGATTTACTTTATCTATGGAATTGTGCTGCTTTTTGGTACTAATAGCAAAAAATGGTCTCATCCTTCAGAGCAAGTACCTGGCATTTGCCTCTGTAAGCTCTGAAGACGCCTGGGGCTCTTAACATTTCTGTGGGGCCCCACATTTCTCTTCTAAGAAATAGTGTCGTTTCCTTGATAAAATAGTATCGTTGAAGTGCATTCTATAGTCTTAAGGCCGTGTTCATTGCTCTTCTAGTATGCTGTCCTTGCACTTTTAGGAAAGATGGTTGCTGTTTCTGGGCAGTCTAGAGACATTTCTTCAGTGTAACAGCAGATTTGATGATTTAACGCTGTATTGTGTACTATGGAGGATTAACACGGTGAAGGTCCTATTGTTAGTAATTAAACCACAAAGGGTTTTCAAAGCAACCGATAATTTGACTTTGAAAAACCCTGTATAACATCCAGCAAGAGTACCCTTTTTACAGTACATTACAATAAGCGTGTTGAGGCCCGTGCCCCAGTCAAACTGCTTATACTTAAGGCTAACAATGAAGGTTTTGTTTAACAACAGCGACCATGCTTTGCTAAACTAGGGAGAAAAAAGGAAGCTTGATTTCAATAAGTAAACAAGTTATTTGCATCTTAAGCAAAACAGATACTTATAACACTTTTAGTCAAAATTACCATGTGTTTATGCTTATTTTTGACTAAGTAAAAACTCTAGCTCAGAAATGTTGCTGTGGTACTTTTCTCATCTGTCGCTCATCAACCTCTTTCCCAGTTTTTGTCTAAATTTTTAGGCTCATCCAGAAAACAGTCTGGATAAGCTAAGTGAAGCAAGCTACATGGTAAAGTTTATTTTAAGGACACCAGGCTTGGAGCCAGGTATTGATCTGTATGATTTTTCCTGTTTTTACTCCCGTAATTCATGGCAGCTGGCAGGATGGAGGAAAACAGAGCTTCTGCTCCAGACGTATCAACCAGTCATCCCAAGGTCTTGAGGTTGCTCCTGATTGCCCTCATTGTTCTTGTTCGGAGGAGCACGCTTCCGTGTGGGCTGTCTGGTGGTTCTGTTGGGCCCTCTGTCCCTCTCAGGAGGGAATCACCAATGACAACTGCCCTTCTCCTTCTCTAAACCAGGTGGTTGTGATCTAGGAGGTAGATCTGACTTGCCCGAGGCAATTCCTGCAGCCTTTGTGATGGATCTTCGTGCCTATTGTCATTTGCCAGGTCCCCAAGTGCCCTATTGTGTCAGGGCACCTATTGTGTGGGTGAGGTAAGCTACTTGCCAACCCCTCTCCCCAGCAGAACCTGTTTGCATCCCCCTTGGTCCTCTCCTGCCTGCTGGTGAGAGGGCAGGGGATCCCTGGCTGTGGGTGGTGCATTTGTCTCAGGGACAGTGGTCTGGGGGAGGCATATTCTACCTCCTCATAGTCCCTGAGGCTCCTCAGCCTTTCCAGTGCCTCCCTTATCTCTGCCACCAGGCTGGGCAGATTGTCACACCTGGACAGCTGCTGGCTCTGCTGGCCTCTGACACCAGTGACAGGCTCTGGCTGCAGCCTGAGGCCTGGGCAGCTGCATGTTTTCATGGGAGCTTTGCCTGGGTCACCAGGTCCTTTCCAGTGAGTGCAGAGGATGGATCTGCTGCTTGCCCCACTCCATAGGGGCTGCTTTTTTATCTGCGTGGGTGGCTGCCATCACTCCCACTATCAGTGTTATTGTAAAATATGATCCGTATCTAATGACAGAGTTTGCCTTGTGATTTCCAAATATTCGGCTGGAGCAGTTCTTGATCCTGCACTGTCAGTTTTAATCTTTGATGGCCAAGAACTTTTCAAAGTATGTCCCTAATGGAAGTAATGGTCACTGTATAAAAATAAAAGCAGGTTGCTATATTGGAAGGTAAAAGAAACAGTGTTGTACTTGCCCTTGTCTCTTACGCTTTGCTGTTTGGAATTACAAGGATGTTGCTTGCCAATAATCTGGCTGACAGTCACCTTTTGAAGGTTATTGCTTCCTGATAGCCGGCTGAAAGCCCAGTCAGGAAGGAGAAATATATAAGCTGCCTTCTTAATTTGCAAGGACATCTGCCAAATTTCCAGCTGTAGAGAAGAAAATTGAGAAAAGGAGTGGATGGGTACAAGGGGTAAGCACTAGGCATCAAAATGAGGCAAGGTTTTGAGGGGGGAAAAGGATGGATACTTTGAGATGCTGGAAGGATAAAGTATCTTTGACCCTTCATTAGCCCATCAGTGGTGTTGACAAGGGTTTTCTCTCTGTGTCAGCAGCATTATTATGTTTTTCCTTTCATCTTTCTAGGTACTGATAAATACCATTAAAATACTTTCTGGTCTGTGCCACTATATGTGTGATTATAGTGACAGCACGTCAGCCTGCATGACAGGCCAAGGAGTAATAGATTGGTGAAAATTATATGTATTACTGTAAAAAAAGTAACCTTTTCTGTGTGATGTGACAGCACAGGACCCTGTTACCGCCTCCAAGCTGCTGTTTTGAGTTAGGGCGGTGTGTGTTGTAAGTGACTAAACTTTCTTGGTGTATGCTTCATGCAAGGGCCATCTGGAAGGGTTATCCCTGCTCCAAGGCATGGGAATAAGGCACTTTAATAGCATATCCTTCTCTCTCAGGGAACAAAACTACATTATGCAGGAAAAAGAAGAGTCTTTTGCAGTTTTAAATGCATCCTAGGTGATGCATTACAGCACATCACAGTTTGGATACTGAGCTGTGTGAGCAATGCTACAAGTTGTATTTGGGCTAAACTCTAAAATATTTGGAGAATTTTTTTTTTCTAATTTGGTATTTCGACTGGTTCATAGCAAGTTTTTGCAACTTTCACCATTTATATACTGTCTGAAACTTTGAAGTGTCTGTACTGGTATTGTAGGCAAGGGTGTTGACTTGATCCTTTTAAAATTATTTTTGTCATGGGTAAAAAGTGCAATCTAGCTCTTCTCAGCTTAATGAGAGCTTGTTTCTGATTTGAATGACCAAAACCACGAAAGCCAATTTTAATAGTTGGGCTTGCATCAACTATGACTGCAAATACATAAACATGCAGGAGTCAAGTTGACATCTAAGTGATTACCTTTTGGTGTCTGAGGAGTGAGATGAACTACAATTTCTGGACTTTGGCTACAAAAATACAGACAAAAGTGGGTTGGTTTTTTTTCCATTTTTCAGCCAATAACAAAAGTGTAACTGCGTAAAAACTCAATAAAAGTTCAGTATAATGAAGAGTGGCTAGAAAAGTTACCCTACTTAAAAATATTTAACAGGTTTAGAGGCAGCCTTCCACTGAAGCATTAATCTTTATATACAGGCATATTACTTATCTACCTCTGCCACCCCAGTGTCCAGGCCTGGAGAGTTTCCATGCATTTAAGCAAACCTGCACCTGTTATATGCTTTTCATTTCTGACCCAGTTTTGTCTTGTTTTTCTTTGCTGTTAGAAATGAAAAAAAGATAAAGCTACGTGTTTTCAGAAAAAGCTATCAAAGATCTCTTTTTGTCAGTAAGACAACCTAGGAAAAGACGTTTCCATGATAGAGGACTTGGAAATTTTTGGTGGCACTTTAAATCATGAACGTAGTTGTAAGACACGTGCCCATTCAGTTAGCTAAGTGCTAACTTTTCTTGTGAAGAAATTAAGTCATATAATCCTATGGATGCTTTAAATTTTATACAGGGCTTCAGCAATGGTCCCCATTATAAATGATATGGCCTTTATCCATTAATAAGTGTGCCATGGCTAAAGTGCTCTGGTAAGCAGGACCTCTATTTTTTCTTTTTTAATTTCTTTATTTATTTTGCAGGGTTAGTTGTGGTATTGATTGTGTTTAGGAGTTCATTTATTTTCTTTTCTTGGCTCTTCCAAATACAACTGCATCATTCCAATACACATTCTGTTTAATTAAATAAGGTCTATTGTTTCTATATCTGGCTACCTCTTATTTCAGAGAGGCAAGACCATCTTTCCTTTGTCTTCTGTACACATGATAATTCTACAAACGAAGAAAAAAGTGAAGAAAATCAGCTTATAAATCCTGACTTTGACTTGATTTAGGATGAAAGAAAAATTTGCCTTTTAGTTAATTTATTTTCCAAGATCATTCTAGGAATTAATTTTTTCTCAAAGGTGATTCCTCTTAAGCAGTTCTAGGAGGATAAATTCGACTTCTATTTTAGAACTTTGTCATTTTCAGCTATTTGTTCCCAGGTCAAGTCAAGAAACACCCCTGTTGCTGAGTCAGCAGATCTGGCCTACAGATTTCCCAGCAGGCTCAATGCATGCTGAGGGCAGGACTGATTTGCAGAAACACAGCTGAATGCTGGATACTTCAGTGTTTATACATGACCAGTCATCTTATTTCACTGGAGATGTGACTTGAGTCTTTCCCTTTTTTGAACATGTTGAAAATTAATTTATTGTGATGAAACTCTGGTTTCTAACCTCAGGTGAGAGAGTAGTTCAGGCAAAATGGAGGAAAACCAAATACTGAAATTGGAAAGACACATTTTGATGTGTCTTTAACAGTTTTTAGTAAAAAATAGTTGTTGAAGTTGTACCATGAGTTTGTGACAGGTGGGAGAGGGCTGTGCCAGATACACAAAAACTGGTATAGATTACAAAGAAGCCTGAACTGTAAAACATGTAGTTCAGAAATGATGATAGTCTAAAAACTACTAATTTGTCAAGGTTACAACAGCAAGAGGGTAGGGCAGGCACACATATAATAATAATTTAAACTGACTTAGTTATTTAGGTCAAACCTATCAAGAGAATAAATGCAGTGCTATGTCAAGCAGTTTAAATAGGTCCCCATGTCTCATGTCCAGGAAGGACAGTTGTCTGACTTGGAATAATTCAACACCAGTACAAGCTTAGCATGGCAACCAATTTGTGCATCCCTTATAGCCATTATCTGCATTTGTGGAGTGGGGTTATTTTACTGGTACACATCACTGACCACAAGCATCCAATAGCTGAGTAATACTTTCAAACCTTGTCTAAGAATTTAGTCCTGTCTAAAAAAAAGTATGAATTGTAATACAGGTATGAAGTACTAAATATTGATTCTCCTGTGATGAAGGCAAGCTGTTAATGGAGGCATAGGAAGCTTGAAATACACCAGGAAACTCCTGGAGGTCTTAATGGCATAGATGTAAATAACATATTTCCTGAAATGTGCCCAGATCAGCACAGAAAAAGGTACTCAGCTATGCACTCAAATCTCAATTGTGTGGTTTTTTTTTTTGTACTTAAATTCATGGGTTTAATTTCAAAGAGTTTAATATCAGGAAGGAGTCTGAATGTAGGAGAGGTAACAGTATCTTCAGTAGGACAGTTAAAATGAGTGCATAATTGTTGAAGGAACTTAAGGTCGTTATTACTTTTTTTACAGTGAAAAAACCCCACCCCAAAGACCCAAATTCCAGCATGCAATTTGAACATAAATCTTGCCATCTGGGTAATCGGAAGTAATCCAACAGAGCCGTGGCACCACAAAGGGATCTGGAGAGCAAACTGCTTTCTGATTAGCTTCCATGCCTCTAGGGCTTAACTTACTTTGTCTGTGGCGAGGACGAGGAGTTGGAGACAGCCCCTGGAAGATGCTGTCCCCTGACTTCAACAAAGACTGCACTTCGCATAATGCTTAAACTGATCATCTTTAACAGGCTTCTTCAGTAAGAACGGTGTTTCAGGGACAGCCAGGAGGCGTTCTGCAGGCACAGTGTTAACCCCTAAGCAAAGTGATAATTGAAGTGCACCTTCTTATGAGTTTTTATATGAATAGAGACGGAGGATGTTGCATTGTTTTTAATGACGTGCTGAATGTAAACCGATTTTCAATATCAGCAGCTACTTTTCACTTAGAGAAGCGTGCTGAGTGCAGAAGCCAAGGGTAAAACTCTAATTACTTGTGACATGGCTTCAGTTACCCACAATATACTTTGAGGATTAGAATGCCAAGGTAGGAGCTACTAATCTGTGACCCCAAATGTTTATGAAAATATGTAATACATGCCGACTTTAACTTGCCAAACAATGACAGGAAATCGCAGCAGCAGGGGTCCAGCGGAGTGTTTTTGCTAGTGTGCTGAAAAACTGTGCTAACAGAAATGATACTATGAATTTGTTATTGTAAAGTTGAGTTTGCCACCAGTGTGAGTCTCAGGGGGAAAGACAGAGGAAAAATAATCTTCACTTCATTAAAAAGGCCTGTAAATTAGTTAAATCAACAATAACTGTAAATTACCCACAAATGTTCTATGAACACAGATTTTTTTCAGAAGGTCTATAAACATTAAACCTATTAATGTCTAACTTGTCTTTTGAACAAAAAGATAAATAGTTTAAGTGCCTTATTTTTTTTATTATATTTCAGTGAAGAGAGTTTGCTTCTGGTTGCAGTAGATGAATGCTTTGCTTATCTGCCTAGTGCGATTTCAAGAAATATTTTGTAAGAACATCATTGGTGCCACTTCATGGCTTTTTCTTGTACTCTAGTGATAAGATATGGAAAAAGTAGCAACGTCAGTATATGATACTGTCATCACACCTGAATTCACATTGATGAGCCCATTACTCCCCAGATATTCAAGCAGAACTAATTTAGGAAGGAGGATGTTCCAGTCTGAGCTTGGACATCTCTTGGTTTATGTAAATTAAAATTCATGGAGATAGATCTGAGGAAATTCTGCTTCTTAAGCAATGCTGTGTCAAGTTTATTCCGAACTTGTCCTCCTGGGGGCCTGTTTTCCATGGCTGTTCTTTTGTGTGTGTATTCCAAGCGGAAGCCAAAGCAGCGAAGTTTTTGGTGAACCTTGACTCCATTGAAAGAACTGACACGCATTCCTACCACGTCTGTATTACATGGTACTAATGCTGTTTGAGAAAATCTGAGCTTGCTAAAACCAGTGTTTGTAACTTTAATTCATGCAATTTCCACGGTCTCCTAACGTGAAATTGAACTTATGCTTTTCCTCTAACAAAAGAACTTTTGTCCGTAAATAGAATGCAAACAGCTCTATGGGAGGAGAAGAGAACTAGACAACTTCGTGTTGCCTCAAGGAGATGAGGATTTTGTCCTACTTCTCTTCCTCTAAAACACTGTGTTCACCAGTACAATTCTTCTGGTAACAACAGAGGAAGCTCTCACCACAAAGATTCTGTGGACAGTCTAATACTACTAATAAGAATTAGGGTTCTGCCTTGTCATGCAGGAATGGCCCTGCCTTCAGCAGTGATTGTTGGTGACTATTGCTTTGCCAAGCACTTGAGCTCCTTTTGCCGATCACAGTAATTGGGAGGTGCTTAATCTGGTGGAAATGGTTTATAAGGCTGTAACCAAAGCTGTGAGGCTTTACTACTGCGTTTCTGCTTCGTTGACCATGTAACCCTTACTGGTGGTGTCAGTGTGTGTTTGAACAAATGATAAAAGGCAGAATGCAGATGTCCCATCGAGATCCCTCGAGTCATTCTCATTGTAGAAAGAAGTGCCAATACAGAGACAAGAAACTTGATGCGGAAAGTAGGCCACAAATGAATTTCATAAAAGATCTTTACTCTGGTATTCATAGGCTATATTGGAGTGTGAGTTGTTAATCTCCCATCTTTCCAGCAATCACTCAGCGTAATTTATTGTTTCAATGATGTTTACATAATGAACAGCATAATCCCACTTGGTTATTGGTATCAAGTACGTTTGTTAATGTTTAGATTTACAGAAAGTTCAGTAGATGGAGTTGCTTCACTCTTTATTGGACTGTAGTCTCAGGGTGACTTGTCAGTTGGGAGGTAGAAGGGGAAAATTGTTGAGTAAGCAGCCAAGTATGTGAGATTGTCTAACACAAACAGAACTGTCTACCTTGGAAGTGTGAAAACATCCATTTAAAAAACCTGACAATTGGAAGGATTCTTGTATGGCAAAGGCAAACAATTTTCCAATGAAGAGGAGTGATGACATTCGATAAGCCAATTTTTAGCCCCTGGAAGCGCTCAGAAGTGCAGAAAAGCAATGAAAATTGGTTGTGATAGGTGGTGATTTTTTCCTAATGGATTGCAGCCAAGCAACAGGTTTGCATTATGACAGAGACAGAAGTTCTGAGATGCTTTCCTGACATTACCAACAGCAGGCCAGCTGCCTTAAGGTAGAGAACAAACCTTCAGTTTTAATGCTGAACTGTGTTTGGGATAACTGAGCCAAACTCAGCGCTGCACAAATGGATAATCTAGGTTCTGGTAGATATAAAAGTATAATAGAGAGAATAGTGGATAATCCTGATTTCAAAAAATAACGTATGAAAGTACCAGAGGTTTTGTAATGCTTCCAAGAGATAGTCTGAAGTAGTAATGAAAAGTGGTAGAATCATATTGATTAAGGTGAAGATGAGTGAAGTCTGACTGAAGTCTGACTATTTAAATCAAACTTTGGATTCAGATTTTAATTAGATATTTCTTTGGTTTTATGCTTTCCTCTCCCTTCAACCCCACTTTGGATGCCTCTCAGTATTTATCAAAAATATGAACTCCAATTCCTGTGTCAGAGAGAGAAACAGGTGCTTTGTTTTTTCAGTATTTTTCTTTTCTATAGTTTATGCTTGAAGGAGAACCAACATTAATCACAGTCTAATCATCATACTATTATTCATCCTTATTTTCACTGCATTTTCTTCCCTTAGTGGTGATTTATCTTTGGTAGAGATAAACCTTTAATGCAAAAGGGGGCAGTCAGTTCACTCCATCCTGGTTTTAGTTTGTTTGTTGCTTGTAGGACAAGACTGTGAAAACAAAAGGAGAGAATGTGATCCTGGTCTTTTCATGTGGATTGTAGATGCAGTTGTACCTCACTATTTGAGATTACTTTCTGTTCATTGTCGTATTTCAACTTGCCATAAAAGGAAGCATTAGCTTTTTAAGAAATAATATCGGAGTATCATTCTCTTATTTCTCTGTTTTCATTTTCTTGCCCCATAGGAACACAAGGATTGGCCTTTGGTTATGTGTCCAGTTAGTTTCCTTGGTTTCTTGAACAGACAATGGCAGATGATGTAAATTTTTCCACTGTTTCTTCCCAGACTCAAGGGTTTGCGTTATTGCCTGTTGCTCTACAAGTCTTAACAACAAAACATAAAAATGCTGAACTCTGACACCAATTCTGTAGTGTTCTTGTGAACAGATTATCTCGTAATAATGGCCTCTTCTCTTCTGGTGTGCTCTCCCTAAGAAATGTTGCTCCTTTTTCCCTCAAGTTACAATCACTTGGTGGATGAGCTTCAATGCCAAGGTCCCCGTTGCTCAGTCCTCCCAGAAATTATAATTATCATGGGACACTGCATTTGCTGCTCCTACACAGAGCCGTTCAACAAAGCTGGCTCAGCTCATCCTTCACCACCTATAACGACTCTGTTTACTAAATCAGCGCTCCCCCAGTCATTCACCACACAAAATACAAGATGTGCCCCCGTTTCTGCGTGTTACCCTCTGACCACCTTCTCCCCTAAGTGGTTTTTATCCCTCCTCTGTCACTCACCTCCTGCCTGCCCTTGCTCTCCTTCCCACTCTGATCAAACTCTGTCAGAATTCGTATTACTTCTCTATTTGCTGCTCTGTTGTTCCTTTGAATGCTGAAGTCTCTGAAGATATACCTGAAAAGACAATACAGAAGACGAGAGGAGCAGGGTGGAGAAACAAGTTAAGAAAAAACCCTCAAAAGAACCAGGCAAGGCAGAGTCCCTTAGAATATGTAATAAGTTAAAAAAATAGAATGTGGAGAGTTTATATTTTTTTAGATTACTAAATGGAATGTGGTACAATATTAGTAGAAATCACATTTCACTTTGAAAATGATCTGTGGACTTCTATTAAATTTGTGCTTTAAAAGTATGTAATTCTTAAAATAAAACTTAAAGCTTCTTCCAATTCATTAGCATTTCACTTAAAAATTCTCAACCATACGTTCACTTTTAATTATCATCCCTTTCTGTGCAATGTTATTCAATGTAAGAGCTCTTCAGACTTTCCAGATTAGTATAAACTTTAAGCTAACAATGGCATTAACATGTGAAAGGTATTTTTTTTATGCTTATGAAATGTAGTCTCCGTTTGGTACTACATACCAACTCCAGGCACCCTGAGACAGAAAAGGGCATTTCTTTTCCACCCATTGATATTCTTCTAGATGATTTCCCTGATATTTACATTCAATCTTCTCCAAAATACAGAGTTCAAAACTAAAATACATCCTCCAGATTATTTCTTCAGCATCATCTACTTTGAGACCATTCTGAACGAGTATGTGAAAAATATTTTCTTTAAACTGATCATTTATTTTCTCTGTAAATTATTTCAAATGTAGTCAAAGTACAGTACTTTCTACTGATACAAAGTTGACCACTAGCTAAACGAAGGACTGTTAATTTTATTGTAGGTTTTTTTTCCTACCTCTGGAATAGAAAAATGAGATTAATATGCCCAAGGCAGTGTATACTTACAGAATTGTGGAAAGGAAGGAAAACTTCAAGACAGAGGATGCATCATTGGAAACAAACGCTGTTCGTTGTCAAAATGGGTTAGAATGAATGGATTCATCAAATTTAAAAAAATACACATGAAGAAATGGTGAAGTTGTAAAGGAATTTCACATGGGAAAGGACACTTGAAAAGCTTTGTAGGAGAGCTAGCTTGAGGATAGTGATAGTGAAGTGAAATAACACATTAGAACCACAACAAAAAAAGTAAGAGGGAAGTTATTTATGCAAAGACTTTAGGTGGTCAGAATAATTCTGTGTTAAGTTTGGAGGCGACTTTTTTTTCCCCCCTCCTTTTTTTTTTCCAAACTGAAAATACATTCCTCACTGTATGCACACATTTACTTTTTGGCATTCTAAAATTCCTGAAGTGGATTAATCTTGAGAATGACTGTAAGGGACAGTAAGTGTACTATTCCATTTTATCAGTGTTCTTTTAGCTCTTGTACATTTGTTATCAGAAAATTATTTGCCAAAAGAAAAACTTTGCAAGATTTCTAATTGAGAAAACATTTTGTAGAAACTGACAGTGGTTAAGAGGAAATTTCAGAACAGGATGGCATCATACACTATTCTACTTGGCTTTGTGAACCTTAATTTTTAACATGTTGGGGAAAATTAGAGCAATTCACTAAAAGTACAGACCCAGTGAGTGGGCTGACATTTATTAGCATAGCCCATGTGTGACAGGAAAGTAGGTAAATATCTTTAAGTCTTTTATTTCAAAGAAAGCAAAAGGTTACAAATTTCACTTTAACAGGGGCTTTGTCATTTGAAGTAATTTATGCGTTAGTTATGCCACAGTGGATGTGACAGTGGTTACAGTGACACTTTTAACTCATTCACACTCCACTTGCTGTGCAGCTCATGAGCTACAGATCCCAAAACTGCTTGGGGATCTGATTCCTACAGAGCAGCAGAATAAAAGTGTGGCATCACACTATGCACTCTCAATGGCTGAAATGTCGTACAATTTTCCAACATGAAATGCATCATCAACAAACCTTTTAATGCATCTCGCTGTGTTGTTGTGGAAAAGACTGTTTCCAGTAATTTTCATTTCTGGAAGCAATACAAGACAGTTGATTTGTTATAGTACACCTTGTGTCCAAAGCATTGAGAATATTTGTTAATGGGTGTGTGAGAAATGCGAGCATCCTAACATGGAAAGATAAGTTTTGCAGTTTACACCTGCAGCGCTGTATATGGACACATCTTAAACTAGTTCCTGTGCAGTCCTGCATGGAGCTGGATCCAAATTCATCTCTGTTTTCAGAGGTGTAAATCTGCAGCAGGTCTGGCACTTACTGTGTAAGTGCCTGGTTTCTTATGCTGAGATTTCATGAAATATTTGCTTCTTACCTCTACTGTTCTTGGCTGACAGGATTCTGTTTAGAATAGAGCAACATGCTGAAGATGAGTGCTCTGAATGTTTTTATTAAGTATCTGAAGCACTCCTCGTTTTGTGAGGATAATGGACGTACTGGATCATTGTAATTTCTTGTCTATTGCCTACTTCAGTGTATTCTCCGTATTTAAGTAGTCCTTACAGCGTTCCTTGTTCTTGCAGTAGGTTAGTTGTGCTTGAACTTGCAAAAACATTTCTTGTGCTTTTTTTGGAAGAAACTGTATGATCTTTTTTAATAACCTTAAATTTTACATCATGCTAAGATTCTTTTACAGATACATATTTGGGGTGATTTTCTTTCTTTGTGGTTGTTTCACGTCTTTACTAACAAGACAGAATTCATTACACAAAGTGTGAATTTGTAGAAGGTAAAAAGGACAGGTATGGATGTGATGTGTAAACTCATTGTGTCTGCTGATTTTTGTTTGGTATAGCTTTACGTTTATTTGCACTACTACATAGACAAAGACCTGCTGAAGTAATTATAACATGCAGATAACTGAACTTCATTAAAAAATTACCTGAGTGAAGAGGAAAAGAAAAATCGTCTTAGTAGGTACTTGATTACCAAGTTCAATCACACAATGTTTTAAATATAAATATTTGAAAATGAATATTTATTACTATGGATTTTGCCAGCTAGTGTGGAACGGTTCAAATTAACGGTACAGTTGGCTTAACTAAGAGTAATTTGAAATAATTATAAATGGGCTTAATTATTTCTAGAAATATCAATTATTTACTAGGAAGCTTAAGAGCATAAACTCAAATTAACAACTGAATATTCACAAATAGCAGACATGGAAATACAAAGAAATAAACTCTCATTGTTTTTGTGAGAAGGAAGGATGAGAACAAAGGAACACTAGGATGTGTGGTTTTAGATACTTCTGTAATAATGACTTTTTATGTGACTAATGCACAATAACCTCATCTTAAATGTGCACATAATTGAAAATGGCTAAATGTCATTTAAATAATGGCATCTCCATATTGTGCATATAAATTGCACTGAAATCCTTCTGAAATCCACTGAAAAACTTAGGGATGCTTCAAAAGCAAGGTCACAAAATGGAATTGGGCATTTTGTTACTTTTTGACACCCACTCATGAGATTATGGGCCCTTCACCCCAAAGTGATATCGCATGCGTGGAAATATTCAAGTTTCATGTAAAAGAAGTAAGCGCTAAGTGAATGTGAGGTGGGGGGAAGAGAAGGAAACTGCATGTTGCAAGTTATATGGAAGAGACTGAATTAAAGTAAGTGAGTTTTCCCCCATAGTTTGGAAATGAGAAGTTGAAGAATCAAAGAATTTCTGTCTTTTAGGAATAGAACTCTTTCTGGCCCCTTAAGCTAATAATTGCTTTTCATCTCTAACCCACTTGTAGTTTTTACATGGAAGTTTAAGGCAACTACTGTAACTAGTATAGGTAACCAATACTTTTTTTTCCTTCTACATCTCTTCTATAAGTTTTGGATGCTTTTATTTCTCTTTAGCCACTTGGGATACAATGGCTTTCCAATTTCTGCTCTCTGTTCTGGAAAAAGACTTAATGGCTGAGAGGATTGCAGAAGTGTGTCCTTGAGGGTCACCCAGGGGCCTACTGGCACTTTATTGCTGGTGGAGATGCACAAGAAGAAAATTATGTAGATTTCAGGGCAAGGCATTAGTGGTTCACTTCCAACTAATAATGCCAGGAAACAAAATCTAACACCTACCATAATATTTCAGAAGCTGTATCCTATGAATGGCACCAAGATGCAGTAAAAGTGACAATCACTTTCCTTGACACAAGGCCACTTTATTTGATGCTTCTGTGGATAAAGCTCTCTTGATTCTTTATACCTATTCCATAAAATAAATTAAAAAGTCTTATAAACAGTGGTTTTTTTCAGGATGAATTTGATGCTTACAGCCTTATATTGAATTTTAATTGATTCTGCTTTAACATCCTGTTGTTGATTTGAGACAGTTCCATTACAATTATTTGGACTATAACACTCAAGTATGTCTCTAGATGGATTTATTCTGTCAATTACTTTGCTGTGCAGAATGCAGCACACAAGATATCTTACAGTATTACAAGTGCTTTATTGTATCATGTGATTTTTATAAGAAACAGAAACTCAGTTTAAATTAACTGTAACAAAGGACACTCCAATAAATTCAGTACATAGTTCAATGAATAATGCATTGCTGAAGGTGTTTATAGATATAGAACATCAGCTAAGTTTACTCACTGTCGCTTATTTATAAAGTAATGCTTGTTTTTCGTGAAAGAGCAGGAAGCCCACCAGTTGTCTCCTGTGAATGTGTTGAGGCTGAGTAAAATCCAGGTGCCAGATTCAGTCTGACTCAAACACGTTATGAATTCTTGCAGCCATCACACATCAGATAGTCCACATTTTAGATCAGTATATGCATGTTTAATACACGTAGTCCTTCTTCATTAGTAAATATTGTGCCTTTTCTGAGGTGATTAAATTGTGTTATATACCCCTTCGCAGGAATGGATGTACACACAATAACATTAATCTGCTGTTTTCTACTGTGCTAATAAGCCTTTTAAGAAATCTAAAATAAATTTCCTATTCTAAGCCTTGATCTCTTTTCCATCTTAACAAAATGACATGAATTGGCCATGTCCTTCTTAACAAATTGACATGAACTGGCCAGGCAGACTTTAACTGCAGTGAAACCTAACAATGAAAAATTTGCAGTGCTTTGGGAAGAAGAGGTCGAGTCTTGCTGCGCAACTGGTCCATTGTATATTTTACCTGTTAGAAGGACAAGAGACAGGAACTTAGAAACAGCACAAAACTGAGAATGTTTGTTTGAATGAAATAGTCCTGCCTGATGAATAAGGGCCTAATTGTCTGAAGAACACCTTCAAAGAAAATACATTTCACAGGATGAACTTCAGTTTTCCAGGATGAAGCTGTGGAGAGGTGTGTCAAGACTGCCAAACAGATTTTGGCTGTGTATGGACAGACAGCTTCTAGCTTCCATGGCCAGCTACAGCAGGGACAAACTGTCTGGTCTGTTACAAGTGTGATGAGAA